>CM032659.1:35454493-35473893 GCA_019095985.1 Streblospio benedicti | reverse complement strand
TCAGTCAGTGACTCTCGACAAAAAAGACAACACTAATTTTAATACAAGCTCATTATCTTCATCACCATATCCACCTCGACTCCCAAACAACATATATTTGTCATCGTATCCAACTGATCATCATATATAACTGTACAATTCATCTCAACTCCCACGAAGCAGTTTTTTTTTCAATGCCGTTTCATAATTTCAGTCCCCAAAACAACACTAATTTTAACACATATCCAACTTTACAATTCAACATCATTTTCGCATTGACCAGCATAGACAATACTAACACATGGAACATAAATGTACAACTTAATTCAGTTTTTTCTTCTCCAAATGGCCACTACAAGACGTTACAACATGCATATTTGCATCTTCCATCACAGCAACAATAATAATCCACAGTCAATGCCGGTATGTGCGATCAAGCATAAGACTCGTATTTCTCAACCACTTCTTTTCACTGCAATTGAGTATATTTCTCAGCTAGACCTTAATCTCACAAACAATCTTGATTTCGCATTCAATTTAACACAAAATCACTGGTTTTCATCAAGTATTTTTAAATTCGACAAACATTATTGATTTTATTCGCCAGCAATACTCAATTGAACAAAACGTCTCCACTTCAGCACTATTCCACTCTACAGTGTTCACTCCAATATTCCCCGCTGGCTTTAACAACAGTTATATTCCTCAGACACTGCTATTCAATTTCACAATAAACTTTATCTCCAGCCAGCCAGACCCTCTCTCTCTCCCTCTTTTCTCCATCTCTGATCTTCAACTGTGAACTACGTTGGTCTTTGTAACCTCGGCACCCGAATCTTCTCCCCCGGTTCCAACTCCTCGTGGTGATGATGAATAAGCGGATGCAGAGGAGGAGGCTGTCTCAGCGGAACAGGAACCGAGGCCTTCTTGCTGAAGTCCAGAGGCGCATCGTAACCATTATTGACCGTCAAATCCTCGCCAACATCCCGGTTATTATTATGATGATGGTGTCGAAAACCACCGAGCGTCTGCTGACCCCCAGGGGGCGTTAGCGTGCGGTACCCAGGGGCTGCGTTATGCCCCGGGGGAGAAATCGGGCGACATCCAGGACCCCCAGGCGGCTGTTGTTGGTACGATGCCTGCTGTCCCGGAGACATAGGACTGCCGGGCGACATACTAGTCGGGCTGGGCGTCGAAATGGAGTTCCGTCCGGAGTTATACGGACTATAAGATGGAGTCGGCGCCGTTATGGGAACATACGCGGCGGGAACGTGCACCTGTCCGGCGTACATCACCATGCCGTTAGTCGTGTACATGTACGAAGTCATACGGAATACGGGAAACCCCGGATGCGAAGCCAAACTGGAAGTCGGCACTTTGATCGTAGCCGGCGCTGACGTTGGAAGCTTCGCGCCAACGGACGCCGGAGCGCTGAACTTATGCGGAGTCGGCGTTGGTACAGATTTCGTGGAGGAGACTCGACGAATGGTTGGCCTCGGGAGCTGCGCAGGCATTGAGTGTTGGCGGTGTGGTCCCGGCCGTTGCGCTGCGAGTGCCGCCAGGCGTTGACGTTCCTGCGCCGCGAGTACCGCCGTGAAAGCGGCTGGTGCCGGCTCCGAGGGAAGAATGCCAAGGCGCCCCAGCGGGTACTGCGCCGGGACGGAGCCCGTACTCGCCAGTTTGGCTGGGAGGGAGGTGGTGATGGGCGTCCCGGCTGGTCGTTTGGGTCCACGGCTCGGAGAACTTGCTGACATCAGGACAGTTTTTACATCAGAGGAAGAATTCGCGGGACGAGGCGCGATGTGGATCGGTTTTGCAGGACTCATGGTGGTCATTTGGAGAGTCTTGGTTGCGCTGGTGCTGTGAGGACTGGGTTTTCGCTGAGGGCTGCTCAAGCGATGCTCAGTTGGTGTCTTTACTTTGCTGCTGGCTGCAGAAACTGGGCAGATTTGCAAAATACTGTCGTTGGATTTCTTTACGTGTGGTGGCGTCGTCTGACTGTGGTAACTCGCCAGCTGTTTGAGCTTTTCCAAAGAACTGCCGGATTTCGGCGTTCTCGGCGCATTCTTATTGTCCTGTACGATGATTTCACTGGGCGCGAGTTCGCTAATACTGAATGGTTTTGAGGTACTCGTCACAAGACTACCCGCTTTCTTTGGCGTCGTGATCACATTCTTCAAGCAATGCTGCTCTAGTAAACCGGAAACTCGACTCACATCACCTCGACTCGGAACAGGAGTCGATTTCTCGTGAGTGGCGATCACAACACTCGGAGTTCCGTTCTCAATTTTCACTTTTGTGCCCAGCGACAAATCCGTGGCCACTTTCCCAGCGTCCCCTGCAATCTTGTCCACCCCTAGAGCACTGGGTATCCAAGTGGTTGCCTTGACCGTGGTGCCACCACCAGTCTTTGCACTCTGTGTCTTGGTTTCTGGCTGTGGTTGTGTCGGTCTTTCCGGACTCTGAGCGAGCTTCTTCTCTTTGATCTTGCGGATAGCGATGTTGAGTTTGCCCTCCCGCGGGAAGATGTCCGTCTCCTCCTCTTTCCGGTGGACCCACGCTGCTTTTGGTCGCTCCTGAAAAAATGCACAATTGCTCATGTTAAATATTTCTTCTCTCCAAATGTAACACAAGATTTATTATCAATCAAATTACTACCAGATGGACATAGATAAAGACAGGCATTACAAACTAACTTTTGAAGGTAGAAATGATATTGAAAATCTATAGAACTACTAGCGAATTTTGAAGCTAGAAATGATATTACGATCTATTCCTTTCATAAACCTCAGTTACTCCATTTAATAACCATTTTATTGCAATTGATCTACAGTTACACAACTATATAAAACGTTATTCAGTCTATTGCTCCAAGAAACAAATTCTTTACAACCCCAATCCTCACCTTCTTGGCCTGGCCCATGGTCTCACTGAGGTAGTTATACAGAGGCACCGGGTTCCCGATTCGCGCTGACGCCGCCTTCAGTTCTTCCACAGATGGTAGAACCGGCACTGATGGCTTCGACGGCTCGCACTTGTTCTCTTTCTCGTCCACCGACTTGGCACTGCCCTCAGACTTGGCGTCTTGCTCTTCTTCGTCCGTCAAGTCGACGACAATATCCTCACTGCTCATGTCGTGACCGTTTGTGGCTGTGGTATCCTCAACAGATATCGCCTTTGACTCGGTGTTATGTCCGTTGGTAATCACATTATTTGGAGTTTCACATTTTGATTCAAAATCCATGTTTTCATCTGCACTTTGTGCATTATCAATATCCGTTTTGTCATTTTCTTCTTTTGTATCCTTTTGCTCATCATTCACTGGTTCAGTATCCTTTGTATCCTCTTTCACATCGGATGAACCGTTTTGCAGTTTTTCCGTATCCTCATTTGGTTCAACCTTGGATTGGTTCATCACATCACATATTTTGCTTTCCGGTTCATTTCTATCACTACAAACAGACTCTTTCTCGACTGATTCATTTTTACCACAATCTGACTCATTCACAGCCGACTCATTCCGACTATAATCCGTTTCATTTGCAACCGATGATTCATCTTTGCCGCTATTGTTCGTTTCATTAGCCTTTGCCAATGCACTATCATCCTTGCTAGTATCCGTACCACTAGACGCGTTAAACCGATCCGACCTCGTACCCAGATCGGCGAACAACTCATCCGTGGACTGATTCACCACTGGAACAGGACTATCCAAAAGCGTCCGACCATTCCTCTTATTCGCCGAAATCTCACCAAACAACTTCTCAAACAGCGTCTTATCGTTCAGCTTTGCCGATTTCGGCCTGCTGATAGAAGAAGCTGGTGTACTCGTATCCTTTGGCACTATCGTGATATCCATCGGCGAGGAAAGCGAGTTCAACTTCAGCTTCACCGGTGTCACCTTCGGACTATCCACATGCACGTCCAGCTTTCGCTTGACCGGCGTCACTTTAGTAGGACTGACCCCGTTTCGTGAATCCAACTTTCGTGGTGGAGTGTCCGGCTTAAAGCGGTCAAAAGCTGGAACATCGGACGACGAATCCGGAGACGGCGGGATCATCACCACCTCCATGGGAGAATCCGTATCCCGTGGTCGTTGCCGCCGCAAGTGTTTGTGTTTCCCGTGGTGATGGTGGTGTGAGAACTTGTGCTTTTTGCTTGGCGAAGGCGAACACTTCAACTTGGGCACTTTCCGGATCTTCAGTTTTGGCAGACGAGGTTCGGCCCTGTGCGTTTTTGTGGTATCCTTGGGTTCGGAGTCTTTTTCGGATTGGACTGTGGCCGGTGAGGCTGAGTTGGTTGTGGAATGGGGGTGGGGGACCTTGGCGTCTGTCGGTTCCGGCGCCTCGGTTTCTGTGGTGATGGGAGTCTCCATGGGTACCGGCGCGGGAACGTGGCACTCGAGATGCGCGATGGAACCGTCGAATACGATGTAGAACAACTTGAGAGGGGCGTCCTGGAAGAATAAAACAGGTGGTTAGATATAATTAATTATACATCATGCTTGTTCAAAATGATTGCAAGGTAACTTCTCTATTAACACCACTCAAAGTCTGGCTTAAGTGTTCTAGAGCTCGTCGCTTTGTGGCAGTTAATGGCGGAAATTTGATACAGTGAGAAATGGTCTCAAAATACACATGGTTGGAATAGAATGTTGGTCTTAATAAAATTGTACATTACAATATACTCCTGGAACAAACTTTGTCAACCAGTGAAACTATTGACAACATGCCTCTTGGATGGAGCAAAAACTAAGACCTCATGACTGCATCAATTAGAGTAGATGCAGAGGCGTGCTTGATGATTTCTCAAAAACATGACAACAACATGCGATTAGCGCTAATTACAATCACAAGAGGCTCCTAATTAGAGACTGGTGAGTGTGTAGTTAATTAGGAAAGCATGTGAGTTAGCAGAAGAACGGGAAATACGACTCTCTGCTACAGGGGAGCCTATAATTACTCTATTGAGACAGCCTCTTTAATAAGACCATTTCTTCTGGTTATAATGATCATGGGTACGTTTCTTTGTTCAGGAAATCTCTATTATATTAAAAGATTATTTCTTGAGATCACAAAAAGTTTAAAGTATACTAAAATGAACCCTCATAAAGAGACAACCTCTCTCTTCAGACCACGTCTGCTAAAAGACAATTTCTCCCTGTTATAGAGACCAACATGACACTGCATAAAGAGACCACCTCTCTAATGGGACCACTAGAGGACAATTACCACAGTGGTCCTAATAAAGAAGCTCTATTATAAGGTAATATTTTGTGATACCAATGATCATTAAATATACCAAAATGAAACCGCTAAAGGAGACCACCTCTCTAGTATGACCACATCTACAATACTATAATCCGACAATATCTCCAGCTTCAAAGCATTTATATCAACCAAAGCATGAACCGTATAAAGAGGCCACCTCTCTAATGAAGCCAGCCCCCAGGTTAATCCTAATAGCGAGGTTCTACTGCATGAGCGAGCGTGAAATAATGAGACATTGAGTGAGCACTCAGCTACTCAGGCAGGTCACGTGTGAGGAGGCGGACTCAACTCAACAAAGCGGCCCCCGCGCCCCCACGGGGACAATCGTGATTAAACTGAGACGCCTCAACGTGTAAGGAGGGTGAGTTGAGAAAGCGAGATGAGTCAGCGAGTCGTAAAGGCGACTCAGCTCAGCAGGTGAAGGGGGAAGATAACTCATTATTGCTCATATTCCCCGTCTTTTAGCAACAGCGTCCATGGATTTAAGGCACCGGCAATTTGTTTGGGTTCTTTGTCTTGCTTTTTTTGTTGCAACTTGTCTTTGCCGTCTATCTTAAAAATATGCATACTCAGATATGGAAGTGAACAACATGCAGTTTATCTTGTTCAAAACACATTTAATGATTAAATGACATTATGTTGGTAGTGAGTTTTATGGTCCTGCTTGGTCAAGGTGACTATTATCTATAACCTGTGTTATTTGACAACACTGAGTTTTTCAATAACATATCATTTCAAGCCAAGTATTAGAAGTCAATATGCTCCTCATTTGTAACGTGCAAAAGTCAAGACCTTCACAACTCATCTCTAAAGTGTGTCTTCAATTTGTGTTACTTGCCGAGCTTCCAATAGTAAGGCATTGTGAGCATTCAAAAATGCAAAGACCTTTGTAAATCAACTCTATGGTGATGGGTTCAATTTTCAGTGAAGGCCTCCCAAATGCCACGGTCTATCGTGCCACGGGATCTCAGCTGATGGATGCCAGACGGATCCAGAATCGGATCCAGATCGGCGGGGAGCGACAACCGGGACATGGATCAGGTTACAGAGAAACCTTAAAGTCAGACCAATGCTTTACAGAGGCAATATATTATATAAGGACATATGTTTGTGTCCAATTGTCCATAGAGACTGAAGGGAGAGGGGTGTATGTGCATCTTAATAGAACCATTCTATTATATGACCAACCTGGGCACTGTCCTCAATAGAGAGGTAGTCTTTGCTTGATGAATGTCGGAGGTCTTTGTATCAAATCTTAGAACCCGCTATTAATGGTCTTTTTACAGAAATGGTCTCATTAGTCAGCTGGTGTTAATTGAAAGTGGACACACTCTAATTCAAAGTCACACTGTTAGTAAGGTCAATAGAACCTGAGCAAATTAGCAGCATTAGTGTGAGAATGTACAAGTAGGTGGCAGCACTGGCCAAGGGACTTTCTGTACAATAATAATTGCTGTGTCTGTTTCACCATGTGGTTTACGTCAGTGATCAAGCTCCGATAAGAGTCGTCTGAATGCTTTTATAGGGCTACATACAGCATATGGACTTTCAGTTGGCATCGGAAATCAATACTTGCGTAGATATTGTATATAGGATTATTGAAAGGGGCTATTCACTTTAACATACGTATGTAAAGTTATCGGGCATTTTTTTGCAAACTGAATATCGACAGAAAGCAAGCTTTTGCATTTAGATGAATAATTTGGCTGCATAGTATTTAGCTACTGCATGTATGTTTGATACAAATTTAGAACTTGTGGGTAGAGAGAGTGACCAATATATAATGTACTAATCTATGCCCTCCTACATGTACAGTTGTAAAGCTTAGAACACTCCAACAATTGTGCTTTATCTCATGTTGCTATTATTGGCATATTTGTATGGTAATTGGCAATTGCTCATTCAACTATGATTTCATAAGTGCTAGATGTGCTTACTACCCTCCAGTTGATGACATATGTAACTTGTGTTGATAAAGCCATGTCTGCTTACCCTCCTCCAGTTGTAGAGATAAGCCACGTCCAGCAGGGTGTAGGCCTCACTCAGGGGCTCGTCAGAGTGGAACACTTCAACCTGAAACATGGGGGGTAGAGAGTTATAGGTTGTCTTTTTACCCCTTCTTATTATTATTCTCAAACCATCCAATTACATAAAACACGCATTTTGAAACAGTAGAACCTCCCAATTAGGACCGCCTTTGGGACCAGTGTGAGATGGTCTCAACAGAAAGGTGGTATATATGCAGAGATTAGTTTTGATGTGGTCTTATTACAGAGCTGGTCATACTTGGAGGTCTTACTGTATACAGTTATAGAGCATTTCATACATAAGACTGCAGTGCAATGTTGAATGACACTGGTTTAGTACGACTGACAAGAAACCGTGAATAACAACTTTCTCAAAGTTCCAACAGATCACTTTCTCTGAACACTTCCCTATGTTACAAGAGTCCACTTTCCCCCACCTCTCCAAACCTCCCCACTGTCTTTGTTGTACAAGTGGCTCTCTTCTCATCAAGGCATCTCTCACCTTACATATCCGGTATCACACTTATCTCTCTCATCCACACCCTTCACTTATAAATCACGACTTCTCCAATTACAACCATATGTTTGAAGAGACCATCTCTTTAATAACACCATTTATCAATCACCAACCGTCCCAAAATCGACCATCAAATGTACGTAAATGACCGCATCTCTATATGCTCTCAGGTGGCTGTATTATAGAGGTTTTACTGTACACCCTATCTCTGAAGCCCACACACCCTATCACCTGATCAGAGCCCGGCAACATGATCCCTGCTCCTTATCAAGTGGCTATCGCATTAACATTGTCCCTCAAGGCTCTTGGCCTAAGTGTCTGGCAGTTAATATAAAGGTGGTGCATTTGTGCTAATTGCATGTTCTAAATGTATTATGCAAGTTATTGTGAGTAAGTAATGATGATAGATGCCCCATCCTAAGCATATTAATTAAACACCTTGCTCTTAATCCATCATCAATCAACCTGAGTACTGTTGTGAGTTGTGAGTTTGAAATAGTATCTGATAGTCTCGCTTCACTGAACACTGGTGTGTGTTCATTTCATGCTCTGATGACTCTGAGTATTATTTTTAGACTCACTGAGGTGTTAGAGCCACAATGCATTGCTGTCTGGCTAAATAGACTTCAAATGATGCAGATATAAGTATACTCTTAACGCTGTGGTCTCCACAACATCAAAGTGTTTACGTGTATATTATACGGAAGAGTTATTTAGAGTGGAAAACCAGTCAGACAAGTTGTTCCGCAAACTTTCTAGTCATGAATCATTGACAAAAGGGGAAATGCTCCGGAAATGGCTGATGGTTAGGTTTGTATTTTTCTGGATTAATTTAATTTAGTTTTAAGGTTCTCAATGTAGTTTATACAATGACTATTGGTTGCTGTAAGTGAGCCCTGGTGGGTGGAGGTGGGGGCTTTATCTTTAAAAGTGGTCTAGTATTCCCACAACCCTCTTTTGTTGGCCTTTATTATTCCAACAGTTGACTTGCTATTAACCCTCCCAAACTATATCAAGAACTTACAAATCCCTGGCACCATGATGATGTTTACCTTATACTTGTACTTCTTCTGGCCACTTGATACAGTCAAATGGAAGCTTACGTCTTCAGCTATGTCAGAACAGTGGTATGAGCTTGCTTGCGATAGAAAAGAGAGAGAGAGAAGAAAATAATTTTACCTTGAACTTGTCCTGGAGACCGAACTTGAGCCTGACAAACTTCTTGAGGAGGCCGACGGTGAATGTGGGAGGACAGGAGAGGTAACGTGTGTCCACAACCTGGCGGGGAATATGATATATTAAATAAAGAATGGATTTGCTTCAGTATATAAATCACGAAAAATAAAATAAAACATTGTCATAGGCAGATCCAAGGGGTGCAGTTTTTATTTGAATGTCCACTATCGATCGCAAATACTAAACCAGTGAAATCCTGTAATTGTACCAGGCTACCAGCCTTTTTCAAAACCCCATTACAACCAATAGAATCCACATGTTCTTTACCATAAGAATAATATGCTTTTTCGGTAAATGCAGATGCTCAAGAACTTAAAAAATATCCCAGATGTAAAATGTGCGTTACCTGTTCCGGCTGAGGCGTCTCAGTCTCGGGGAGTCCGTCACACAGCTGGATCTGGAGCGAGATGTTCTGGGAGTCGACAGAGTCTGCGGGGGTGGGGGTGACAGCAGCCGCGGAAACCTCGCCTCGCTGCTCTCGTGACACCAGCGCCGCTAAAGGTACAGGGTTCAAATCCTGGTTAGAATGGAGGATTACCAGGATACACGGTTCAAATCCTGGTTATTGACCAAAGGCTGGGAGTGCAGGAGGAGGCAGAGGTACAGGGTTCGAATCCTAGTTGGAATGACCATCATGGCTGGAGGACAGAGGGGCAGTTAGAGGGTGAACACGAGCAGATAAAGGGTCACAGGGTTCAAATCCTAGTTATGATGACCAATGGCTGGGAGTACAGGAGGTGACTAGATGCATGGGCTCCAGCGTCATGGAAGGGATGTGTGCATTGTGTATACTATTATGATTTACAAACACTATACAATGCACATTACTACTATTATACAGAGTAGTAATGTGCATTGTATAGTGTTTGTAAATCATACCACATACCACACACCCCTTCCATGATGCTGGGGCCCATGACAAGATGGATAAATCGTTCAAATCATATAACTGGTGGGTCAGGGGGGCTACGATTTGAGATGGTCTATGAGGTTTGTAAAAGAAGTCAACTTGATGTATCTTTTTTGTGGAGAGAGGACTTGAAAATCTGGGCTGCATTTAATGGAATAAACTATGATTTCTATAACTCAAATGTTGGATTTTCGGAGAGCACTTTGCTATAGTGCTCTATAATCATCACATCATCAATCATTGTAAATGAATAAAGTATCCTTGACATTTTTGGCAACCATAACTTTTTCTTTGAAATTGCAGATATTGTTCGTCTTTGACAATTTTTTCAGTAGTCACTCCAAGGATATTATAAGTACTTATAATATTCTTGGTCACTCTGCGATAATTTTGCCAACCATCATAATACGTTTATAGCTACTGATGTCATTTTTATGACAATATACACTAATAACTACGCAATATGCTATCTATTTCTCAGACACTGACAATAATTGCCCCGCATTGCTAAAAGAGATGAAGAAACAACCCAATGCAGCATGAAACACAGCAAGAACATGTAAAACAAAGCCATAATCAGCCCATTTCCACTCAATGCAGCATGGGAGAGTCACACAGGGGGCTATAGCACCATTTCTATGCAGCAAAAAATGGCTACTGCAGGCTCCATTTGGTGAAATTTATCAGATAATATGCTTTTAGACATCAAATTCATTTAATGGTTGCATCAAAACGTAATTTTCTGTGAAATTATAAAAATTTAACCTAATATTATTCGAAATACACTATAGATTGTATATGTATTTCTATGGAATTGATGAAATTGTTCTATTGCTGTACTACAAATAGGATAGTTAGATCTGTTTTTCAAGACTGGCTGTAAAAATATATATAAATAGATGCACTTCAAGTTTACAATGCCCTTAACCACTATATGGTTTACTACCTCATTGTAAAAAGATATCGAGAGATGCGCTTCTTTCCTAATCATGACATTCTATAGAGCAGATCATGTGAACCGGATGCATCGTCAATATTATCACAGAGAATCAGGCAGATAGCAAAGTGCTAAAATCACGGCCCTGCTAAATGTGGTCATTACCCCCTAGATACACATCAGTCTCAGCCATAGCACCATCTCCCTGCCTATAAGCCTCCTGGTCAAATTACACGATACAGAAGAGCATCATTTTAAGACCAACTCAATAAACAGAGCACCTCTGTAATAGGATCATATTTCATTGACCTCAACATGCATTAAAAGCATCTTCAATACCAAGACCATCTCTATTGAACCTGCTTAAGGCTAGTTCAGGGTTGGTCTCATTAGAAAGGGTGCGCTGTATAGGCAACCCAAATCAAATTACAGGCTATGACCTGACCAGGGCCATTATGTAGATAAGTAACAGCCTCCTGGGCAGGATTTAGACCTGTCTTACAAGGTCAGACATAGGGTGGAGGTTGTCGCATGCAGTAAGGCCTCTATATTAAGACCATCTGGTTGACTGGATTCAATAGAGGTGGTCTCTTTTTGGCAAAGTTCTCTTTACGAAGGCTTTGGTGCTACAATAGATGTGTATTTTGTGAAAAGTAACCTGTAGGGTTTGAAAATCAATCAACATTAAGGAAAACATTAATTGCATTTAGCCTTTTTTTGGATCAATAAGCAGGTATTACCGTAAAAGGTAATAGAATCATGGTCTTAATATAGACACTTTCATCTTATACAGAACTCTGAAGTGTCCAGCATGGGCAGTTTCACTGTAGGCGGGTTGTAGCCGTCCCATTCTTACATAATTACCCAGCACTAATGACCGGATTGTGACCTGTTAATGACCACGTGTTGGGTTTCATGGGCCAGAAACCCACGCTGGGAAAATGACGGCTCTGTGCCCGCGGGGTGTTATAGAGATGGCTATCAAGGGGGTCGTCACCAAGGGGGGTGGGCAGTGATTGCAAGTTACAGAAAGCATATGGTAGATGTAGGCAGTGTTAAATAGAACCTTTTTGTTAAGACCACCTTTTGACAGGTGGAATGGTTCCCAATAGAGGTGGTCATGTCTTAGTATGCAGCTTTTCTATTTTTGAAATTTGAGTGTCCTGGATGGACAAAATTGATCTTATGCTAGAATCTCAATATAGATGAAAACTCATGGTATTAAACCGTATTTGATGTAGTTTTTATGAATTTCAAACCTGGCGATAAAAAGGTGACAGATGCTTTGATGTGAGATATGTCATTGATTTTTGACGGTGTAGTGCAAAGAAGTGACTATCAATTACTTATTGCATTGTATAAACACTGCACGCTTATAAACCTCTATAGATTTTTAAAAAAATGCTTGTTATTCCAAATGGGGGTATAAGGGGTCAAGAAATCTTAATCTCTCTTTTCTGGTCTGATGTCACAACAATGTCCAGGCATTTTCTTTGAACAATGACAACTCCCTTCTTTCACCCTTTTCTCCCTACACCCCATCTCTTTATACCCACCCACTTGCTTTTAGGGGGTGGGGGTGGTGGGAAACAGACATAGCTCTAAAATTCTGTAGAGAAAAGCTATAATGGACTAGTCTATAAATACACTTAAATACACTTTCAGTGGAATGTCTTTGTGTCACGTAGTATACATTGTACCATGCTGATACATTATTATATACTGTGTTTTATTAATATGAAAATTAATACATTTATACAATACAAAATACTGTACATTCTAAAACATTGAGACACAAACGTGAGAAAACTTGTCTCTTCCAAACTCTGATCTCTTCTTCAGATTGTGCAAAATGCACAAAAGGCCTAGTTAGAGACCATAATTAAAATTCCTGTCAGTTATTAGCTCTGTGGGGGACGTGGTGGCCTCAAAACACAGCAACAATACACGGTGATAAGAAGGTATCAAGTTGGAAATGTTTCCAAGTTTATCAGCCTTTGAACAAAGGATTTACAACAGCCGACAAACAAGCTTATAATGCACCAGTCAGACAGTCAGGGAAGTTCATTCATGCATTCATATTTTACTATTTGCTTAAGCCTGAGTCATGAAAAAAAATATTTAACCCCCTCCCACCCCCCACCCTGATCTTTACCTATGTGGTTTTAAGCCACTGTCAGACAGTCATGAATGTTCATCCATAAAGTTTTCCTGTATGTAAGCTTACATCCTTATCTATTCAGGCTCATTACTTATTGAAACATCGGACTTTGAAGGCTGTGTGAATGGAAAAGGTGTGAAACCCACAATGGTGATCTTAAGATGTTTTGAAGAGTCATCAAAATATGACAATAGTTAATGACGGCTTCCGTCCCAACAAAATATTTGGAATTTCAAGTCGAAGACAATTTCGACTTTAATAATATTCGCGACTGTGTGACTAAACCTGAGAAGAAATCGCCTTACCTTGGAAAGGATGCTGCTTGAAGAACTCTCGCCTCTTTTTCATTTCATCTGCAACATAACCACGGCAAAGGATGAGCACTGGGAGTAATCAATACCGAGTCGTGTGTATATCCTGATGTGTATGATACAGGTATATAATGCACCTACACAAAGTTTTCAATTCACCTGATGTCTGTGAAGTATTTAACTACCTGGTACCTTTCAGCCAGAGGCCATAAGAAAGTGATTAAAGTACAACATCTCTATTAAGAACATATCGGGGTTGGCCTTCGATGTTCTCAGTAGGCAGTTGGTCTGGTTATGGAGGGTTTCTTTATGTATGATTTGGACCGCAAGATATTGTCTCATTAAACAGGTGGTCTATTTACCAAGGTGGTGTTGATTAAATCCTCTACTGTATACATATGCTGAGGTATTTAACTATCACACAGCCAAAGGCCTTAAGAAACTGAATATTATAATTTAAGTCATAAAACTTTGTAGCCCCCGTAATCACCATGCGAACCGTCCCAGCATTAGCATATGTGGACCGACAGCCCGAGGCGTGCATATCATTACCTTCTCAGCCTGTCACTTTCTGCATGCAAGCCCGTAATTTACATAAGTGGTGGCTGCCTCAGATTTATATTATAACTACTATTTGCATAAGGAGACCACCTGTGTATTAAGACCATTGTTTACGGTTCCAAGGCTCTATGATAACACTGCTAAAGGAGATACCCCTCCCTATATTGGGGTCTATTGAGTGTAAAACATGTTGGTCTACTACAAAGGGTAATATTGTAAAAAGAGCCACTTTGGGTATGTGTTGTACAAATATTTACTGCATATAGCGGTTCTAAGAGTCTTTATTGTTCTAACAGGTGTAAGCTAAAAGACCAAGTCCTGCAAGAGTTCTAAAATGTTTTTCAATAACATTTCGTTGTGTGATTATAGTTTTTCTACTCAGTTTTATACGTTATTAACTGAGACCTGGTTGATATTCTCACCTGCGAAAAGTCCGGGCACCAGTTTATACACCAACTCCTGGAGGCATCGGTCATCCCTGGAAAAATAACGCAAGCCATCATTGTCTAGGGGATCTAGATTTTTGGAATAGGACCTTATGGGTTTCGTATGCAGAATCGATAGTAAACATGTACAAAAAAAGAAATACATGATAATGAAATATTGAAAACAGTACTGTTTTGTAATCAAAGTTTATCCATTTTGCATTATGTTCTGAGGATCACCGCAAGGTCGAAAATATTTAATTAAAATGTGAATGAATGATTATAAGATAATGGTTCTATGTTTTAAAATAATGATAATGAAATATTGTGGTGGGAAAAGGGCGCGTGCCTCAAGCGTTCCCTAGAATCTGCCAAGGAATCGCGCAAGTCATGCATGGGAAAGTATGGGCTATATCTGATGAGACTTGGGTGGGTTGTACATGTATCTATTAGCAGACACAATTCACACTTAAAATTGCATCAATCCTATACATAGGATATGCCCAAAGAACAAAAGAACAAAAGAATTCACTTACTCTTTTAAGCGATACTCCTAAACATGAGCCTATTGGCATAAGTGGTGTAGCTTTAACTAGATTTCCAAAAAAACTAATAGATTCAAGGTCTTGCCTGGAAAACTAACAGATGTGGGTGTTTGCATTTGGTGGAGAGCAATACTTGAGTCCTGTGCTCCTAGCTATTTATGGCTGAATTGTTGTGGCATTATTCCGGGCCATTCACACCCATTTATCTGCCTTCTCTTGAAATGGGAGCAATTATATCTCAATACACAGCTATGTGTGTTAGGAATTATACCAAATGTTGTAAGTGCTGTGTTATTATTATGTGAGTGATGTATTATAGGAAGCTCCTCCTTTTCTGTATTCTATGGATGATGTATTTTAGTCCTCCCACCTCCCTTGGTATTATCATGTAGAGGACTGTATCATTAGTGTATGATTTATCATTGCAAGGTCATCCTCTTCCAATTTGATATTCATATCCTAAATTATATCAGTGATGCCTTGTTATATGAATGATACAGTAGTGTTGGCCAACTCTCTTCCAATTCTTATGTATAGAGTAGGAGTGTTGCATTGATGACGTATTATTGAATGGTAGACTTCACCACTTACCTTATATTGAGGAGAGGCTTTGTTTTGTGGACTAGAATCTTGCATACGGGACAACACTTGTTGTAGGACAGGTACTGCACAATACACTTCTTGCAGACTGCAAACAGAAAACACAATCATGAACACACATGGTAACAATTAATGGTAATTTGTCTCTTGTCTCCAACTTGACTCCAAAGACAAATCTTAAATTCCTATTTTGATGTGTATTCACTTCCACTATTTGATTGTCAAATTAAAAGACTATATATAATACAATTCACAAATAAATATAGGCACAATATATGATATATGTGAAAGGAATCTACTATACATCAATATAGTTCAACAAAAGTGCATTATTGAATTTCTGTTATTGAATATAGATAATTCTTATTCACCAGGGTAGTGATAGTTGCTAGCAGGGTTGTTATTCATGTAATGAGAAGCCCCCTGGTTGTGAATAACAGGGTTTGTCAAACGTAATAGATTATCAACTAATATTTTGAGTGAACATTATTTGCATATTTTCAGTGTAAATTTGAATATTTTCAGTGAATATTTGGATATTTTAGTGAATATCTGTATATTTTGAATAAACATTTCTCAATTTTCACTGAATATTTATATATTTCCAGGAAGTATTTTACATAATATATTTGCAGTGAATGTTTGTAAATATGTAGCAAATACGTATTAAAACTATTACACATTTCTCATTTCATTAACACAATAATACGTTTCTGATTCAAATCATGAAGCATTATGTATATTTGTGCTTTAAAACCAGCAATACATTTATTATTCCCAAACCTACAAAGCCTTCCCTTCCCGCCTTCGCCTCCACCCTAACTACCCAGCTGCCCCCTACCCTCCCAACAAAGCCCCTCTCCCTCACTACCCCCATCTCTCTCCTATTTCACCCGTATCCCCACCACAATATCCTTGCCCAATCTCCCCCATGATCAGCAAACCTTTTACACTGAAATTGGAGCAATTTTCCCGCGCCTAATACGCCTGTAACTCGCTTGACCTCTTTCTTACAGAGACCACTGTGGCCGGCCAACCACAATTATATTGATTTTTTGTTGGCCGGCATTGAATTGATCTGATGGGGGCTCTGAAAAGGGGGTTGAGGTGTGCGAAGGCTGTTATGATACAGTCGGGCCATCGGTGTTAGGCAAATTGGCTGTTTTTTTGGTTTTGCGGGGTTCAGTTGAGATGGTCTTTCTGTGGAGGTTGTCTGTATTTAAAGGTTAAAATGTGGCATTGATCTTATTAAAGAGGTGGTCTCTGGATATGGGTGGTTTTAAAATCAGGCTACGTTGCACAATACAGACAAAAAACTTATCGGTCATAGGTAAATAGCTTTAAGTTACAATGCACAGAATGTCCTGGTGTTTACATGGAGAATGTACCATGTAGAACAGTCTGCAATACACCGAACACACCTAATACAGACATATTTAAAAGGTTTGGTTTGGACCAATGAAAATTGCCCCGTTTTGCAGGTTTCACTGTAGCCGTGAGAGCCGGATGTTGATTGGCCCATCGCGTGCACATGCGTATTAGCTGCATCACAAGAGGATCCTTTCCTTCGGCTCGTTAGATGCTCTGTGCTTGTCAAAGATTGCTTATAAGGCACGGCACGTACGGTTTGTGAAGAGGGAGAAAACGCATGACAAATAGACTTGTTTTTTTCCCCCATATTAAAGCTATTTTGGTATAGCTAGATGAATTTGAGTCACCGATTGATATCATATTGAATATATTTTGTGTCTTGTGTAGATACATCCTCAGTAAGTGATAGAAATACATGAAATGTAATATAATACAGTTTGAATATTTCTAATTAAGACCACCTCTATAAAGAGGCAGCCTCTATAATGTAACAAGTTATCACAGTCCCAAGCCTGTATTACAGAACCTCCAAGAAGAGATCACCTTTTTACAGAGACCACTTGATGGTAGCCCAATCACATAGTTCTTCTGTATATTTGGCATAAGATAAGAACTATTGTTATAGCAGACACAGTGATATGGTTAATAAAGAGAGAGAATGCCTTACAAAAAGTGGGTTGTGTCCATAACAACCTTGTTTATATCTGGACCACAGAGAGGGCCCTGTACTCGGCATAACAAAGCATTGTCACCAGGAGGATCGATTGTTGATACTGGAGGGAAGGATCACGGTTGGTATGTTTATGTTTGGGCTGTTATTATGATCAGTTGAACTAGAATTAAGACCAACTCTGTCTTTAATAGAGATCACCACTACATAAGACATGTATTTATGGTTCTGAACTTCCAATAAACTGACTGCCACCTCCATGCAAGTGGACTCCAAAAAACTATTATGTGATATTGTGTGTGAACAATGGGGTCTCTTGCCTCCTGGATCCCACTTGGATCTGTCTATGGTGTTCACCCCATTGTAGCATCCCCCCTACCCCCAACCTAAACCCCAAGTCTCCCCCTTGTAATGAGTCGGTGTCCGTCTAATGAGCATCTCACTCACACAGTTTGAGCTGAGCAGGAAAAGGCGCCATTGTAATTGTGTTAGAGGCAGAATACAGGCGAGTACAGGCCTCAGGGGATTTGGGTTTGGGTGTGTAAAGTGTTATGGGATACATCAGGACAGTTTTCTGGACATTTCCATCGACTCTCTCACATAAGTTGGTTTGAAAACAAGCTAGCGGCGCTTTTCATTTGTCATGGCACTTTAAGATGTTCTATTTGAAAGCACATCATTTTTTAAATTTAATACTTTAACTCAATGCACTCAACATACTTTCAATGCATTATTAACAGTTTGGCTAGAACCCGAATGTGGATTACTGTGTTTGAATAGCAGACAATATAAAATAAAAGCTATACAAAATAGACCACTACAAGTCAATCCCATAGGGTTATATTGCAACATAAATTGCACCTACAAATAAAACCCCATCACACAATAGACACAGGTCACGCACGTGTGTGTGTGGGAGACAGACAGAGCAGAGTGCGTGCCTCACGCCCGCGCACGCACTCCCCGACCCTCACGCACTCACTCGCCTATCGATCCACGTCTGTCGGGAACAAAAACAGACCCCAGTATACGGCGGTCTGTCGGTTTTGTGCTCAGAGGGGAAATTAAATGATGCACGGTGCATTTAGAAATAGTGTGTATGGGCCTTGTTCTCATCTATTAAATCTACAACAGTGTATAGTAGAAGATTCTTATTAGGATTCCTTACACACATGTAAGTCTACAGGGTGAATTTAGAAATGTAGTCCATGCTGAATGTAAAAGGTAAATATGCCAATTTTGACAGTTCCAATTCACTTTTATCGTTCTCTAGTGACTTTACATTCATACCAGGTCATTGGCAACATCCTACATAATTCTGAACTCCCATGGAAATACAGAAAACAAAAGCACTTACCACAGCAATATACTATAACTATCACTTTAAATTCTCATTCATCCTATGTACAAAAAGCACCACAGATCAATACTCCACAATTCAAATATTTCAACCCCTTAAACCCGCTCCTCTATATGTAAAGACCGGCGGGTGATCTCACCACTTTGTCCTGGGCCTTTTAATGCTGCGAGACAGGGACGGATCTACAGACATCCGTGGGGAGATGGTGATGAATGAGCCAATTATCTTGAGCAGTGTGATGAGTAACAAGGAGAGACGAGGCGCTACTACTTCCATTTGATGTGAGCTGATCGTAGCTACCTCGGATTTTATTGATAGGGATTGAGTTTTTTATTGATAAGGAAGGACGCGCAAATTTGAGTGGGTTTTTTTTCTTTCTTTTTTTTTCTTTTTTTTTGCATTTTTGTTCATTATAACACTTTACAATATTGAGTAACTTTTCTATATTCAATTCAAATTTAATTTAGATTCAAATCACAGTAGATATATACTCTCTATCAAGACTGTTCAGGGTTGGCTG
>CM032659.1:35360709-35454393 GCA_019095985.1 Streblospio benedicti | reverse complement strand
TCATTCTTTCTTCTTCATTATTTTCTTTCCATCTTAATGCTTCTTTTGTTCTACCCCTTTATTTATTATCTATCTCTCTTTTTTCATCCATATTTCTCTCTTTCTTTCCATCATTCCATCTTTACGTCTTTCTTCTATGTTTGAGATACAATCAAACTACACAAACACATTGCTCCATTCAAATAAACAGCAGACAAAACCTGTTCTCAAACCCCCACAGCACAACACAACAACACCCACTAAATCCTGCTGATTTCTCCATGATTTACTTCCCCAGTGCCAGCCGGTTCTGACAACCTCGCTTTGAAACCTGACCCACCTCCCCGCCCCGCCCCCGATCTGTAACTCACGTCACATTGACTCAACTCACGCTCGGGAAGTTTGGGCACCGTGGGCGTGTGCTGTATAGCTCTATAATGTCATTATCGCATTAGACAACAGGGTTTAAATACAGTAGAGCCTCCTATTAAGACCACCTCTCTATTGAGACCACCTCTATAACAAGACCACTTTACACGGTCTCAAATCAAAATCAACCTCTGCATAGAGCCCACCTCTCTATTGACACCACCTCACACTGGTCCCAATGATGGTCCTAATAGGGATGTTCTACTGCACCAAAGACCAAACACACCAAAACTAAAAGAGGACCAGTTACTGCAGAACTAAGCATCATAACTAGAGAACCATAAACCTTTATAAAGTGACCATCTATATTGAGACCAGTAAAAGTCAGTGGTATCCCCCCTGGTCTTTAGACAAAGGTTATACTGTATGTATGGTATATGAACGATCTTAAACTCAACATACAAATCCCCACGGCTCATTTCTAGTCCATGTTACTCTGGCCACTTCAATATAAATAAGCACTATGCCCATTGTATAAAAGAAATAACCCAGCATGAAATCAAAACTATGAATAATAGATATATAAGACATGATAGACTTGTACAGTACAATGAGATTTTGCAATTGTTCACTTTCATACATCAATTGATAATGTTCGCAGTTTCAAGTGTGAAATGACATCAATGCATATTCTGATTTTATTTTGTTTCAGCATTGCATAACTTAAGTATTTTAAATACTTTATCACTAAAGGAAGTGTATCCACTTCAAGAGAGCAATAAACCACGGGCGTGTGCTCTGTAAGTCTGGATCCGTATCAAGAAATCCGACTCATGGATCCATTGTCAGTTATTGGGTCAAGGTTCGTCTCGGGTTGCCATGGTAATACAGTAGAACTTGTGTAAATGGGACTTGTTACTCTAATACATTATGATACCACCTCTATAAAGAACATAGCGTTAGGTGTAGAGGTTGTGTGGTCTTAGGAGAGAGGTGGTCTCTTCATGGAGGTTAGTGGTGGTGTATTGTAGTTTAAAGCATGATGTGTTGGTGGATTTTTGAAGGGGTGCTTTCTTATATAGACGTAGTCTTTCATTTGAGTGTAGACGACGGGTATATCGTTAAATCAGAACTAGATGTATTTCTGTGTATCCCAGAATAGGTAAATAGGGAATGCCCTCTATATAAATCACGTTGTTTCTTATCAGCCGTTATGTAAGGACCATATTGTCAATTGGAGTGCATTGTGACTGATAATTAAATGGCTACGTCAGTTACTGCCCACAAAGTGCACACCTATTCTACACCACTTAACAACAAATATGGCCTATTTCAAACCACTTGAAAATATATATCCTAGATTAAGATTACTTTTGAACACAAAAAATAAAGGAGTTCTAAAAATATAAGACATTACTTAATGTCTGTCTTATCAAACATTATGTAAATGAGGTTCTTATCAAGTCTGCTGCAAGATCGTGACCTCTTTAACTGGGGCAATGATCTCTATTCTGACCTCTCGCACCTAATAAAAGAAAGGGCTTGATGATTCTGATAAAGATCGTGTTTCAATGACGTGTTTCATCAATAAAACCAATACTGAATTAATAGAGAAAAGATGCCCCGTGCACCAATATAAATTCGTGCACCAAGAAAAAAATGGAAAAAAAACCTCTCCCACGCGCGTGCGCCTGACTAGCATATCGTCACGACCACGTGTTTTTGTTTACATCAGACATAAACACGCGAACTGACGCGTGACGTCTGCTCGATTGGTGAAGCCTTGTGCAGAGTTTGATAACTAACACCAATGGAGTTTTACCGCACTTGTTTCTTATTTTCTTCTTTCTGTTGCAATTACACCTACATCCTATTCACCAGATACCCCCAATGCATAGATTTGAATCTACATGAGCCAGCAGCATAAAAGATTCATGCTATCACGTTATCATTTCACAATTAGAATGAACCAAAACAAGAAGTAGCCAGTTTTATTTGTTTTGTCATTTCTAAAAACTCACACCACAATTATTGATACTGCTAAATCCACCACGTTAAAGGCGCTGCAAATACATAGCACTGCATAAATATATAAGCCACCAACAGCGCAAACTCTTATTATTGCCGAGTGGAGTCTTATAAGTGGCTACCTCACCTGGCATGACACATTCGGCCTTGGACGTCATTGTACGTCCATGTAGGGACTCAGGCACTATATATAACATCATTCATTTACTCCTGATAACATGAATACGTGTATGTGTATTGTCTCGTTAGTGGGGTCTGAGTCATTCAGGTCCAGTAGAACTTCGCATTCAGGCTCCTCTATAAAGAGACGACTTCTACAATAACACAATTTTTGAAGGTTCTAAGACTTCATAGATAAACTATCATAAATAAAGGCCACCTCTCTAATGAGACCGCTTGAAGTTAGGCGAGTGTTTGTCATTATAGAGAGGTTCTACTGTATACTCTTAGTCATCCATATAGCCGTATGGTGCGGTGAATACACGTTATATTTAAACGTGTAATCCCTTTTGTGAGTCATGGATTTGTAGGGTTAAACTCACGTGACAACCACCCCATTGCACTGTTATACATATTGCACTTCCAATTTGGACAACCTTTATACACTTGAAAATAAAGCTTTCCCCTTCCGCCATCTTGGTTTTCCCCTCACTTCCTGTCAGACAGAGATGGCTTTCCGTTTCCGGGTGTTTGGAGGAGAGCTTCACTTCCGGATGGGGATCTCTAAAACGTGACGTCATCAAAGACTTTAGGGGCTCTTTAATCGTCAGTACCAAAGGGGGTAGTGACAAATATTGATAAATTACAGTAGGGGGAGCCCCCCAAATATACCACCTCTCTTTTGTGACCACTTGAGGCCAGTTCCCATAAGTGTGCATCATTGAAATGTGTAAAAAAAAACGTAAACTATCATCTATACAAACATTTCAAAATACAAGCATTATAGTTGAGTGCAAAATCTCTATCAATGCAAATATAAAATTTGATATAATCAATTGAATGTAAAAAAGATGAATTGCCATCTATATATAACTGCGATGACGTCATCAAGTGACCCCTGATGACCCCTCACAGCTGTGCCAACACATTTAAAATATTTATGACCGCTGTATCGATAATATATAATAAAGTACCGGAGGCCCCGCAAAATTATGATATTTATAAATTGATTGCAGCCAAGAACCCTAAATTGGTAAAGCGTGGTCACGGCGGCACGGCAGGTTTTGAGCCTTTAAACTTGTACAATCGACAGATTTGAGAATATATTTTCAACTCCTTCCTCACCACACCATTTGTTCTCTATAGAAATTAAAATTTTCAAAGTACAAATTAAAAAAATGCCCATTTTAAAGGCCACGACGACCAGCCATATACATACAAGCCCTATTCGTACCCCACGTACTGCTAAAAATGTAACATTTGAAAAAAATGTCTTAGAAAATCCACATCAGGTAAAATGAACCGCACAAAATGGTCTTATTACAGAGGTGGTCTCTTTTGAGAGGTGGTCCTAATGGGAACTTCAACAGCTTGTCAATGGCATGTCAAACTCAAACAATAAAGAAGCAAAAACTTAGAGACACAATTCACACAAATGCCCTCATTTTCACACCACATGTTTTTCAAATTACACAGCAGGTAAAATGCACCTCAAAAATTGGTCTTATTACAGAGGTGGTCCTAAAATGGTTTGTCCATAGAAATTGAAACCCAAACAATAAAGACACAAACACCCCCATTTTCACACCCCATGCAGGGAGCTACTCATTTCACAGTGCCCTACATTTTGCTCAATCGCTAATCCGTGAGTAAACAAACAGCGGCTGTGACGTCAGACAGTCGTCACAGCGTGGGTGACGACGGAGGGGGGATGGCGGGGGCTGTATGTGGACTTATGGGGGTGGAGGGGGAAATATCTCATTAACTTCATGTTGCTTGTTTGATTGTTGTATTTACGGTAGAACCTCCCTTTAAGACCACCTCTGTAATAGGAACATTTTTCATGCTCTCAAATGTACATAAAAGTGACTAAACTGAACCCCCTTAAAAAGACCACCTCTCTATTGAGACCACTTGATGTCAGTCCCACAGTTGGTCTTAATAGAGAAGTTCTATTGTATATCGGTCGCTTTCTTTTCAGTTCAACTGCATTACATAAATGAGTTGGTTATCTTGAATATTATGATATCTGGACCATATTGCTGTTGTTAGCTTGACAGCTTCAAGATATCTAGTTTCTATGGTAGATAGATGTACACTGGTCAATTTAGCGTTTCTAACCACTGTATATATTACCTAGTTCGTCTGATTCTTCTTCTTCTTGATGTTGTTTAACAATCGTTTAAATACCACTATCCATACGCACAATGAACTTTACATTATTTACACCAGGTCATTGGCAGCATCCTTGTCACTCTATTCAACTGAATACACTTAATACTGAATACAATGAATACACTTTTACATAAGCTGAGACTATATACATGTCCCTATCTTTGATGATGTGAATGTTGATTATGTCATCTCTAAAATATCATGGATCACCACAATGAAAGTGAACAGCGCAATGTATGAATCAGCATTTAATTTAGCAGCAGCCATTCATGTGACTAAATGTTACACAATTTCCCTTGACGTAACTTGATCAGTTGAACTATTGCACAACAATACCCTATTGTCAATAGAAATCATGTTTCAGCGCAATAGAACCTGTGATTAAGACCACCTCTATAAAGAGACCACCTCTATGGTCACACTATAGAGACCAATAGGAACCTTTATAAAGAGACCACCTCTCTATTAACATCACTTGCAAATTCTACTTTAAGTTTTCATCACACCTTTAAAATATCAGATTTCTGTTTTTAAAGACCACCTTTATAAAAAGATCACTTTTCATGACCACCCTCTAAATGAACTCCTATAAAGAGACCACCTCTATAATGACACCACCCACAGATTCCCTACGCCACCTCTGCCTATCGTCTTTCTCATTAAGGTCGTATTTCGGCCACCACACGATGTACAAGGCCACTCAGCATCATATCGTGATGTGTCTCACGAAGATTTGAGTTACTCAATGTCATTTCCGGACAATCACGCCCACTTCCATATAGTAGCGACAATCAAAAGTTGTGATAGTTTTTTGTCGCTGTTTTATACCCTAGTACAGAGATTAACACGCAAAATGAGCTCAAGTGGTCTACACAGAGAAGTGGTCTTTGTTAAGTTTGTGGGGGTTTGGTACTGTAGGTAATGGTCTTATTAGAGAGGTGGTCGCTTTATCGAGGTTTCTACTATATCGTGTATACGTGCATCACCTCTGTCCTTGGGCTCATCTCTACTTACAATGGCTCGTCTTGCTAATGAGGCACGTATGATGGTATCAGGCGACACATTCCGGGAAACGGGCTACGAGCACCACTTTGATGAGTCCCAGGTGGTCTCTATAGACAATCAGGTCTCTTTAGAGATTTATGGTGGCGGTTGTGTTTTATTTAGCATTACACCCACCTTATAATAGAGGTGGTCCTCAAGTTAGAGGTGGTCTCTAAGTAAGACGTCATAGAGGTTTGCTATGATGGTTTTATTACACAAGTAGTCTATATAGGAAGGTGGTCCTTTCATACAGGTTAACAACAACCATATTAGTATCTTCCTTTTACGGAGGCCTGAGAAGTGGTCCCATTACCCAGGTGCTCCCGTATCAACTGTTAACTGCCTACATGACATCAGCCAACATCACATGCTTCAGGGACGTCATAATATACAGTAGAAACTCTCTATCAATACAACATACAGCCACAAACTCCAAAACTATCTCTTTACGGATGTTCACTGCAGTCTCTATGTATTGGAAGTGTTGTGAATGGTTGTGAATGGGTAAAAGGGTTGTTCAATAAAGGTGTTTACTGTATATTGCATAGTATGTATATTGTATATCATCTCTTGTATATTACTGTACATTGCTGTAATGAACCTGTCCACTCAGGTAATTACCGTATTGTTGGCTTGGACGCTTTCAAGGCCATCAGTAGATCTACAGTCAGCAGATATACGTAAGTCGCAGTAGGTATATAAATACTAATTAGCTGCAGTTATGTGGGTATTGCCTTGTGATGATGTAACTCTATGTTGGTCTTAATAGTAGTAATTGTTGCATTGTTGTGATGGAATGACCCAAGGTTGGTCATTAGTACAGGCAACACGCATGTGTTAGTAATAATGACGTGCTCAGTTGTGGATATTGCCCTATGATGATGGAATGCTACCTCTTTGCACTCTTATGTCTATGTCCTATATCTTAAATGCCACACTCATACATCAGACCATCTCCATAAAATATAACACTGCTGTCAAAAGGCCACATCTATACGTATGCAGTTAAATTATTATTTGAGTTATATATTAAAAAGTTATCTTCTCTCTCTATCAAGATCATTCTATTGTCGTATTATGACTGGTGTAATACCATTTGCAATAGAACCTGCAATTATCAAGACCACCTCTATATTGATACCACCTATACAATAAAACGATTTGTTGAGTTCCCAGCCCTTCAGAAACACTAGTCGTGAGAGATTCGATACGTAACACTGGCACTAGGATATTACCGATATTCTCGCAATGTGGTGCAATGCCATTTCTATACAGTCTTATAGCCCGTTAACAACAACTCCTCGTGTAAATGATTGTGCTATAAGTGAGCGTATGACGTCAGCAGGGATAATCCTGTCAGGCATGACGTCATCAAATACCCAGGGAGGTCAACCAGTGGCTTTCAAGGAGGGGGTGTCTGTCATTCTTTTCAATGTTATTTCATTGGTTATCAAGAAGTATCTGATAGCGCTGACAGGGTTATCACCCCTATGGTTATGCTTGTTATCAGCTGGACCACATTGTCACATGTTTCTTTAAAACAGTGTTGCAATTGTTTAGAAGAGAATGATACATACAAAACCAGGTTCGTTGTGTGACATGAATGATTTTATCAGCAGTCGTTCTTGGGACGCATCATCAGTTGATCATGCATGGACTCACATGAAAAACTAATTCATGTTACAAACTCACTCAGTTTTGTCTATGTGTGTGGACGGTGGGAATGAACATTTAAGCCAGCGTAATCGTCAATGGCAATGCATCCAACGCTGTTCCATATGGTGTAATAATAAGCATTGATGACTGTTACCATTTCTAAAGCCAATCTGGAGTCGTGACCATGAATCATAATCTGTCCTACATTAGTAATAAACCTGTCTCTTGTCTACAAATGTACACGAAATAGGACTTAATGCCAGCCAAACCGGATGTCATATAATGCCCTATTGACTTATGGGAACGGTCACTGGCCAGTTTTGACGTGTATATTTACACAAGGGCTTAAGTTTGAACTGAATTAGTACAGATGTAGGGAGGATGTTGTTGGTACTCAAGTTCAGTGGCATTGCAAATATATTAACAATTATTGGTGTAGATTAAAACTGTCACAAGGACATATATAAATGTCAGCTTCAATATCCTCACAACTGGTTGTAATTTCAAAATATAACAATTTTAAATTAACAGTGTTACAAAGGATGTTAACTCAACGTATATATACAAGAAAATATAACAACAACTTGTCTTTGTGAATACAGTAGAACCTCTCTATCAAGACCACCCGTGGCCTTGCCTGAAAGTGTCTCAATAAAAGATGCTCTCTTGACTCCATCTGAGGTCATTCTACTGGTCATTGTAGTGGTCACTAGTGTCCAGGGATATAAAGCTCTTGACCATGTGAGAGGTGTAAAGACGGAAGTGTAATAATCGAGGGTGTATAGTATCAGAGACTGTGGGAAGTGAGCGGACTTCCTCAGTACAGTACAACCTCTATATTCAGACACCATGGGGACAGGTTTCGCAATAGCGAGGTGGTTTCTATATAGATGTAGAGACTATATAGTTTATGAAGGATTGGGGGCGGCTAAAAATGTTCTCCATAGAGAGGTGGTCTGTATGAGAGGTTGAGTTGAGTGCTCCGATGTAGGCCCCACTGTACTCTACAGTAAGATGTATAGAAATAAGGCCAACAATACTTGAGAATGCAGAAAGCTCTTGATTTTTACTTCAACGTTAACAGAATATTGGGAAAGCTGTCTCCACCCCCTCAGACTCCCCTTCACCCCTACCAATTTTAATCCCCTGCCGCCACCCGTCTTATCTCCCAGGACCGCCCCGGGGCAGCAGGAGGCGGTGCGGACGCCGGGCAGGCACCCGGGGTCATTAATCAAAGCCGAGGCTACGGTGGATGGGGGTGTGGTTTCGGCAGGGAGAGCGGGCGGCTTTGAGCTGGACTTTGATATGGTCTGTGTGAATCTAACTGGAAATCAGGACCACGTTTGTAGTAGAACTTCCGGTTAATAAAGACACCTTTGGTAAAAGACCACCTCTATAATGAGACTATTTCTTTCTGTCCCAAACTAAATACAATACATCAATTTTAACCTTCATAAAAAGGCTTCTTGCCTTATGAAACCAATGGGGAGGTGGTCTTATTTAGAGAGGTTCTTCTGTGCTGTGCAATAAGAACACCTCTATAGTAAGAGACAACTGCGAATCTCCCTAAATAGACCACCTCTCTACAAAGCACTTTCCTCACATGTTTAATGTGTTAATCTTGTCCAGATTAACCCAGGACTTGGCTGGGACCTGACTGACACCAGCCGCTGGTGCATAAAACCTCGCCTCTGAGGGGTCAGTTTTTGGAATGCATTAGCTGTGGGTCTCTGGGTTTATATCCTACATATTTCACTGTGAACTGTGGGGTGAACTCGGTCGGGAGCAGGCTTTGATTTGTGATACCAGGATGCTGGCTCGGTGCATAAAACTCACTCCACTTGAAGACTTGCACGTTTTGCAAAGCTGCTACTTGGTGTATTGTTGGTACATTGGGCCATTGTCTAATACCCAGGATTTCTCACTGACTGTTTAACAATGAATGCCTATTTTAGCGTTTAGATGGTGATGGTCAGTGAATTGAACTACTTTATGCAAATCATTCAGTGGTAACGTTTTCTGTTTTGTTGCATAGTTTGCTAATTACAATCTAGGCCAGTGACATTACAATATCTATGACCTTGGACCATTTGGCTCGCCACATGTGAAAGTTGACCTACAAACAACAAGGCTACAAGCATCACAAGCTTTTCGAATATAAAATAAGAATATAGTATCAGTCAAATACCAGCCAAACATATTGAAATAATACTCTCTGCCAACTCAGTCTGACCTTTGTATACAATACAGACGAAACTCTGCACAATATCCTGTGTATCAGGTCTCAATAAAATTGGTCCATTTACAAAGAATGTAAGAATATAGAGAACAAAACTGATTACATCTAGTAATCCCGAACATTTGAAATGGGAAATTTTCCCAGATTAATGATTACTTCATAGTATCAGCATATACCATACAGCAAGCTCCAGACTATAAGCACCACATTCTCCAGCTGACCTGTGCGCTGATTACGAGTAACCTGACCCTCGCCTCGCCCACAGGAAGGCTGCATCTGTCAACACCCGCCAACTGCACGCATTCCACTACAGGGGGGGGGGGCAGCCAGCACAGCATACCTTGAGGGTAGAGGGGGATAGGGTGTGGGGGTGAACAGAACCCCATCCCCATCCTACCCGCCGTGACTGATAGGATCAGCTTAGATACAACCAGCCCAACGGGCCAATCACCAGCTGGGATGAAGCTGTATTGCAGTGCAACCTCTCTCAGGATCAATCACGGGGTGGGATGGAAGAGTACATATAATAATTGGTTCTTCACCCGATGTTGCACCGTATTTGTTCATCAGACAGCGTGTTGAACTCAAGATAGAGAAGTGGCCTATTTATGGAGGTTTCCTATGTGGTCTGTGAGGAGGATTTGGAAAAGTGAAGTAATGCTTCAGATATTGCATCACCCGCCTACTCACAAGCCCCTGAAAAAGTATTTATGGAGGTTTATTTCAGACATTGCGTCAAGCAAGCAGACACCGGGGCAGGCAGCCAACTGCGCAGTTTGGCCAAAAACTCCAGCCTGGGACAGAAAATGACTTAGCGTGTTCGGTGGCCGGGGAATGGAGAATTTCAGTCTGATCACGATCACACACGCGGGAGGGAAAGTATAGCTGGACTGACGAATGAATAGTCACATTTACATATATACTAATTATCCATAACCATACGTAATCAGATGAAAAACTCTCATGAATATCTATTTTTAAGAATGTGACTCATGTGTTAAGTCAAACTAGCTATCAAAGTCTTGTATTTGTAACCAGAGCATTTAGATCTAAAATACTTTAAAAAAGACCAGAGTGCAAAGGGAAAACAACTTGTCTTTAAACATACAGTTTTCAGAATATCAAATAGTACAATTTCCAGTCATACCAACTTAAAAACAATCCACAACTTCACCAACGTCCCGTATTTTTGCCACAATTTCCTTCTGTCAACGTGGACATTTATGTACTTAAAATCTCGCAAAAGCCTTAAAACTGTGACACTTTTTCTTACAGTTCTTAACACATGTGAATAACCGACTCCATTCAACTGGCCACCACCATCACCGAAACACGTATTTTTAGTCTCTGTGATTTTCCCGCCAAAACTGCTCCCCTGTGACCTTGGCCTTCAGTAGGAGGCCGCCGGCAGCAGTTGGGCTGATCAAAAGAACGGCGGCAGCGGAGAAACTGGGTGACCACGTGGTAGCAGGGGGGACGGTTAACCCTGTGAGGCTCGCGACCGCAGCGCTGGACAGTCAGTGGTGTGGGGTGATTTTTTTGTTTTACTTTATTTTTTGATATGGTATTTTTTATTTTTTATTATATTTTTGAAATGATGATTTGGAATTGCATTGTTTTGCACGTAGGTCAGTTTGGTAACTGTACAGGTTGCAATTAAAAATGTGGTGAAAGTAGGCCTACAATTTAATCATCCCATGGTCCATGGATGGGGAATTGGCATTATAATTTACAAAAAGTATTCTCAATTGCAAAAATGTATGATCTTGCATGGTGTTCCGTCAATCTTAATATTATTCTCTGTTATTCTGTTCATAATTGAAAGTATATTTATATATATATATATATATATAAATACAAGTTGGAATGCAAATTAAGAAAAACTAATGAAATCTACAGACGTCCCTAGCTTAGAGCTTTACATTTTACGTTAATCGGTTAATTCTAACTCATATATGCAAATTCTAAAGAAGCTGGTTGAAAATACACGAAACAGTGAAATTTCTCCTGCAAGAACTTAATCCTTTGTGACAATTGACACCAATGAATGAGCACAGAGTTCTAATTGGAGATAATGCGTTAATTCACGACATCCGGCTTTGCAGGGTGAATTCAAACTGGCCAGCGAAATCTCAACATCTCTCTCAAACCCGAATGCTTCAATATTTTGTTGTTTCAAACACTTTCAAATATAGAAGAAGTGAGTCACAAAACAGTCCCACCCGTCAAGGGGTTTATAAGTCATTAGTATTAAACGCGATTCAGTTTGTGTCATACGAAACCTTCAAAATTGACATAAATGCACGTGATTGGTCGATTTATAGTGGGCAGGGTCGGTCAAACGGCTGGCGAATTGGTTGCATCAGTGACTTGTCGCTACTGGTATAAAGGTGCTTTTTTAAATGTTTTCTAGCGTGTAAAAATGCCACATTGAAACCGTCTTATCTACGGACACGGGACACATGTTCAGACGTGTCTTCTATGCAGATAGCGTATCAGTGCTTTTTTTCTTCGAATATCTTCACATACAAAGAGACACAACGCAAAGCACAAATGTTATGGGGTACAGTACACCATTTTTTTAAGTAAGACCAGCATGGGGCTGACCTTGAGTGGTTGTTCTCTTTGTAGAGAGGTGGTCTCTTTATAGAGGTTCATGTTATGAAGGTTCGGCATTGCAATGACTTTTAATATTATAGAGGTGGTAGTCTCTCAAATGGTGAGGTTGCCTTTGCTGATTTGGTTCTACTCCATTTTATGTAAGGATTTTGGTAGGTGTGTTGGAAAAATGTAGGTTATTCACACAATGTAACACTTTGACCCCACCAGACTGTTACACCACGATAACGGGTCACGGTGTTACATCATAAGTCCTCACGACACTCGAATCAAAGGCGTGTTTTAAAACAGCCCTTCAGATCAATCCTTTCTGCGTGTGTCTGTGACAAGTTAAGGTGACAATCCCTGATCCCATCCTAAACAGCAACAGTCACCAAGTATCTATGCAACGATGGCTTTAAAATTCGTGACTGTAATAACTTACGAAATGACAGCCGTTGGGAACCGTTAGGGAACGGTATAAATCCATTGAGCTGTGGCTGTAAATGCTGAAAAATTGAGTATGTCAGTTTGAGTAATAGTAGTGCATATACTGTACCTTTTATGTAGTAGTATCGTCCATCCAGTGTAGTGATAATAAGTATCAATTAAGAAACATCAAAACACGACCGTGAAAATGTCAATACATGTCAACAAAAACAAAACAAACCGATATACGATTTATGTCAAAAGCACTCGAGAAAAATATCAAACACATTCCACTAAAAAATCCCAAAGCTGGAAGAAAAATGTCAATGCCTCGTAGGAACAGTATCTGTCAAAGGCATTCGCCATGATAATGATAGAGCGAGAGTGGCTTGCTGCGGCCTCCACAGCAAAAAGCACCTGCAGGCACAGTATCCGACATACTGCAGCGCGCAGTACTTACTACTCCATATTGACAACTTGACAGGCTCTGCGCATGTGCGTTAAACAGACGATTGCCACCTAACTACGAAACCAAGCGACTTGTTAAACGATCAGTAGATAGTTTAAACGTAGTTTTATAGTTTGGTTGTGTCAAATACGTGCAACATCGCCAAAAACCGCACCATTTTTCAACCGACTTTGAGCCGACTTTGCAATCTGCGCACAAACCGAAGTATCAGCGAAACGATCCTTGGGCGCCGCCATCTTGGATTTCGACATTCGAAATTGCTGGAATCGCCTCGCGACTTCGCACGCGAATTTACTCCATTTCTACTCAACGCAGCCCAAAACCCAAACGAATTCTCTTAGATAGAATCTCACTCTACGTACCTATATAGTCCGTTAACGCCTATCCATTTACACAAACCCGCTATCGTTCGTAGTTTCGCGGAGAGCTAGTTTTCACGTCTGCTTTGTGTGCGCTGCTTCGCAGATCTGTTGGAAAAACACCCTGCTTGGTGGTCACGTGATTTGTAATGGTGGTGGCGGCGGCGGCGGCAGTCGGTGCGCTGTGAGGCTCCGATGGGGAGTTGGCTGTGAAATGCTGTTTGATTCACTGTGATTGGGAGGATTTTGACAGGACAAAGGGCTGTGTGGTGGTGGATGGTGGAGGGAGGGCTTGTCGTGCGTTGCGCTGTTGTTGGGGAGTTGGTGATATCTGCTGCCGCCGCTGCTATGGTGCCTGGTTGTGTAGTAGGCGATGCGTGGGAGCGGCGAGTGGTTGGTTGTTAGGGATGGTGTTGCATCATCAGCATCATTTGAGACTTTTGAATTTGTTGTGCTTGTGTGGAGTGGTGGTTGCTGTTGGTAGATTTCAATGGTTATAGAAATCTGGTTCTTTTAATAGTGAATGAGGTTTTTACTTTAGATTTACGTTTCATGCTATTCATTGACAACGATTTGTTTGATATTGATGCATGTATATTATTCTAGTCCACCGAGTGATTTAACATTCAATGGGGTCTATGTAGAAAGCAGTACGATTCTGGTATTATTCACACACGTGTATGAGCTAAGGAAAGGGTGAACTTTCCAATGTTATCGGGCAAGGTTATATTTTGAAACGTATTTTAGCCAAGATACGAACTTATGACTAACCCCATGAAAACGCTAACTTAACGTGTCCACATACACAAGTTGTCACTATTTTTAAAGGGAAACATGTGAAGTGTTACCAGTGGGAAACTAAAGTTCTAACAATATTCTGAATTTAATGGCAAAACCTGTATATTCGGATGTCCAACACTAACAAATATGAACCATATGTCATATCCCGTTATCACCAATCCCAAGTGTTAACCCTCAGTGTGCCAAACCCGACCTGGTCGCCCTGGTCTAGGGTTTCTGGCCCCGAGCTACAGCCAATAACACCAGGGCGGGGTCAGGGCCGTGCAAGCATGGACAGACGCAGGCTTGTGTAAGCCACAGCAATATGGCTGTGCTAAACACCACATCAAAGGGAGGAGGTAGTTGCTGACAGACACACTTCACACACGGACGGTGTGAGGAACAAATGGCATGTTTTTTCCTCCAATATGCATGAATTTCAGTGTCCGAATTTGGTCAATATTGTCCGAACTTGCGAGTACAATATTCGCTAAATGAGGCATTGAAATCATGCATATTTGATCACAAAAACATAGCATTTAATCAGTATCATATGATTATATCACAAAATTACAAATCTTTCAGCTCGGGGATTAAAATTACTAGAATTTTATGTCGCAGTACGCGTGATATATTGGTGTTTGTTGTTGTTGTTTTTTGTTCACCCAACACTTACAATTCTAGTACTTTTAATCCCCTTGTATGTGTAAGTCGGAGTGGTATTTTGGTGTTTTCGGGTACTCTTCGTATCATCAGAATTCGGGATTACCTACAACAGTATGTGTAGGAATTCTTGTCAATACGGTTGGCGAGAATTTGTCCAACAACCGTGATAGTTTCCTAAGCATATCGGGAAAACATGACAGCGTTTTATATGTTAATATACTATATAGTTTCTAGGTTCCAAGGTAACAAAATTATTGACGTGTGTGGAATAAAAATGTGTGAAAAGCAAAGCGGCTGAAATTTCTTGCTGAACGTTTGAAGAAGGATGTTTCTCTTTCTCATATTGACGAAGAGAAAAAAAGTTTCGATTTTAGATTATCAGGACAATCTAAGTGAAAACAAAATAAAGCGAAAACATAACCACCTTAAATATGTAATGATTGGTCTCCAAAACCTTCAACGTTACTGCTGTTTTTCTAGGTTGCTAGCAGCACGGATTTTGGCAGCGTTCGCGACCTGTTCAGGATTCGGCGGAAAGGGAGGTAAATCCTGCAGTGTTCGTGAGAGTGTGAGATAAGGGGTCGTAGCCAGTCTTGTATGTGATTGTTGGCTGACATATCCGACCATGTACATGTATTACATATGTCACGGGTCTCCTAATATAATCCCCGTGTTGTTACTTTTTCATTTGTATATTGGTATAGTGCACAGCGTAAGGTGTTAATTTTCTTCTTACAGTTTCTCAATTTGATGAGTTTCTGTTGTGTATTTTATTTGTTACAATAATATTGTACGCAATTGCTCTAGTCGGTAGTATCTAAAAATCACCGTGACTTAACAAAAACGTCCAAACTGCAGTCCATCTAAAAGATGTACATAATCAATCTGCCAGACTCATTTCATTTACACAGACATGAAATATAAGATCGTTCTAAAGTACATTAGTAAAAACCACATACACCATATATACATTGTATGCTACACAAAAATTTATTTCTATCTCTGGTAATTTACGTATACATTTGTATATTTAAACTGATATTGAAACCGACTTTATCACAAAATTTCTAACTAATCTACACATCTTTGCCCCTGGAAAGTTTTGCATTTCTGGTAAAACAACATGTTTTACTATCACTCTTTACAATTGACGGGGTGCTAGGGAAGTTTGTAACGCTTGACACATTAAATAGCTATGGACAAAGGATATATCAAATATGTATAACATTTCTGGAAAGTATAACTTTTTACTTCCCCGTTTTACAATTCATGGGGTGCAATCTGGTTTATTACGGTTAATACCTGAAGATTAACGTAGATTTTATTGCTTATGAATAGTTTTCGTTGGTGATTTTGTCTGATTTGGAGTGCAGTCGCAAAGGTTTCTTTTGATAATTGAATTGTGTAATAGATCCGTGTAATTATTTTCAGTAAAATACAATTTGAACTTGCTTGCCTATGGGAATTCTAAATTGACCGCTTTCATGACAGGTTTTGGAATATGTTTTCCCGCAAGCACAGCAATGATTTTAGGCAAAGGTTATCCCAATTTACAGGGGTATGAAAACATGAAACGTTTTCGATGTACGTTTTTCACATCACCCCCACGTCAACGTAAATTTGTTTGACATTTTCAATCACCTTATTTAATTAAAATTGCTATTAATTTCCCCGGACCACCCTTATACGTGCAACCCCGATTTTTAAACCCCTGGTCAAATAAAGTTGCCCCCCCCCCCCACACACACACACCACATGTACAACCCCGTGTGAAAGAGATACCCGTAGACCAACTATATGTATATCCAGTGTTGCCCCCACCACGCCCACTCATATATCTAACCACTGTGATTTTGTAACAATATTGCAATCACGATTCTGCAGTATCATATATCTGACTTGGTGACTGTTGCTGTTTAGGATGGGAGTGGTTGAGGACTACTCCCAAAATTTTCTCGAAATTCACGGCTTTGGGAGGACAGGTTAATTGAATAAAAATGCTGAAATATATGTATTTTTCATAAGAATATTTCATTTTAATGTTGTTGTAGTTCGGGGTTTTATTTTTAGTTTTGTGTTGTGTTTTTCCCCATTTGAAATCCATTACGTAGGCCTAAAAACAATTCAAAAAGTTATATCAAATCAAATGATTGTGTAATACCGTCATTTTCCAGTGCAGCTGTACTTATATATCAGGAGAAGTGTAACACCTTGTTTTTATTGGTGTGTCAAAATATGTGAGAGCAGATGTATGATTATGTTAAAAGGTTGGTGGCGGTGTTTTCTATTTAACAATCTGTCATATATGTGCCACCTCTCCACAAAGATACCCAACTTGTTGAGCTGAAGCGATCTCAATAGCGAGGTTGTCCCTGTATGTAGGTGTGTTTCATGTAAGTTCACTATTTTTGTATGGCAGATATTGGGTATAGGAAAAATCATATTGTTATACAGGTGGTCTCTTTACAGAGGTGGTCTTAAACGGAGGTTATAATGTAACATGATGTATGAATGGTCCATGTCAAATTGTGTGTCAGCAGAAAGAATGCTGATAGCCTATCGCTGTAACTAGGTCGCTGTTATAAATCATCACCGAAATACGACAGCAACTGACAGATTTGTTACAATGTTATGTGTTTTTTTTATTCGCAAAACCAGTGCTAGGGAGAATTTTGGAAAAATTACTACGATGTAGTTCAGTTACATACTCATTCTTGTATATTTCCGATCGGGCTTATTTTTCAAATCACAAGCTATTGAAAATTGAAATGGCTATTTGAATGTCAACGTCTGTTTATTTTCTATTTCTTTGTACCTTTTTATTTTATTCTTATTTTATCTTTATTTTTTTTTTTCATATACACTTAGATTGAGATCATGCCAAAACAAGATTTTCAATGCTTTCAAGCCCTAGCTCCCAAATAAATTTTATTTTTTCAGCAAAAAAAAAAAAAAAAAAATAGTTTTAGGTTGTTAAATTTTCTATACCCCCCGTGGGCATGATATACGTTCACCCCATTACGGTAGGTTTTCCCGTACTGTGATGACGTCACACCTTATGTCATACGTCACCACCCTGTGTGTTCTTTGTCTCTTTGTTGACACCGTGAAATCAGCAACAGAATTTTCGCATAGATTATTCATAGCACTTTACAAGGACATTCCTAATATCGCCAGTTCAGTAGAACCTAATTTTACTACCACCTCTCTATTGAGATCACCTCTATGTTAAAACCATTGCAATTACAAAGCTTATTGGATTGACATACTCGAACCTTAATAAACAGACCACTTTCCTATTGAGACCAATTGAAGCCAGTATCATGGTTAGTCTTAGTAGAGAGGTTTTCTTGTAAATACTTGACAATGACAATAACATTCCAAACCTCGTCAGTACCAGTTTTATAAGGCAATAACAATCATTTTATCATTAGATTTTGACATGGAGCCAAAAACAAACTGTGGAGAACAATAATAACATCCAGGCTTTGCCAAGACACTGGACAATGGGCTGGGTAATCTCTGTTGTAAACATGGCCATTATGTTATGTGTAACATGAACCTTGTGAACTACAACATAATCACTCTATCATGACCCAATGGGATCGAGTGGTTTCAATAGAGAGGTGGTCTTCTTATTGAATGGTCCTTTTAGGGATGTGTGACCTAGAAAACGAGCTTATCATAGAGGTGGTTTCTTCCTAAAGGCTGTCTTTATACAAGGTTCTATAGCACAGCCAAAACATATGCGCACTGTTTGTTGAGTATCACTATCCCTTTGAGCTGTGTGATAATAGACTCCAGGCCAACAATAACAATAGACAAGGAATAACAGCAGATACAGTAGAACCTCTCTATCGAGACCACTTGTGGTGCCAATAGACAGCTAATATTCACTGGACATAGTCTTTTTTAAAGGGTTGGGAAACCATAGCTTGCTTTATTATAGATGTGGTCTCAATAGAGGAGTTTACTTCGTATAGGAGGCTATGCTGTAGATATTAAAAGCGTAGCTCTTTCAATGCATTTGTTTGCCCACAAAGCCAGAACTCCACCACTCTCCTCACCTGTATTCTTTGTAATGCGATTACATCACTAGGTTTTTGTTATCTCACACGTTTTAACCCGCAGCAGCCTTTTAAATTCACCTCATAAAAAACAGCAGCAGCTTAATTTTGGCATGTCGCTAATAACGTAAAAAATGGCGCAAAACGTGAGAAACGTATTGACGATAGCTTGGGGCGGTGTGTGGTGATACCACGTTATACAAAGACTACCAATATCTGTATAAAGCATCAGGATTGTGACAACAAAAACACTTCATCATAAAGAGACCACCGTCAAAAGCATATCTAGGTTGAAAAGTGAGGGGTGGGGGAGCAGAGAAGGGCTCTCAGGAGTTTCATACCCCCCTCCCACCACCACCACACCCACAAGCCCGCACCAATAGTTAACAAGAGCAAAGCTACGCCGTACCCCTACGTATCTTTACCCTGGAAGATTTGGAAAAGATGCAAAAAAATTGTAATTTGAAAAATATCAAACTTCAAAATAGGTTAACATTTTTATCTTATTAATTTCATGAAAGGGTTAAGCAGATTTTGCTTCCACCACAACGAAGGCAATGCTATGTAGAAAGTGATGTTTATTACTGTATATACAACACAATTCTTCCTGCCACAATGAATCAAAATCATGACACACACACTCTCTCACACCCAGCGTGCTATACACCAAACAAATGCGACCCCCATCATCCCCGCGGGCCGCTAACACCCCTGACGTAACCGCCCCACCCCGACCCCCTGTCACCCCAGGGGCCTTCACAGCAACCCCTGACTGTCCCATTGAAGGCACTAACATGTTTTACCCTCCACCAAAAGACGTGTTTGTAGAGAAAATACTCCTGGCGTCTTTCATCTTCTGCTAGTGGGAGCAATTACAGTGTAATTAAAATTTTGAGCTTGTCAAGACGATTTCTTACTACACCATGCGAATTAGACTACATTTAGAACTTCTGAATTTAAGACCACATAGTGTCTGTCATCGTGTGGTCTCTATACAGAGGTGGTCCATCTACGAAGATTAAATCTGTAAAAAACATCGTGTAACAGAGATGGTCATTTTATAGATGTGGTCTTAATTTGACGGTGTATTTTTTTCTTTAGTTTATACAGTTTTGTTTTATTACAGTCGACGATCGGTAACAATTTTCAATGAGTTTAATCAATGTTAGCACTAGTTTTGCTGCCCTATTTATGTAAATTGTACAAGCCATGCCATTAAACCCATAATTAATAAGATTGCACGTATTCTTTACCACATTTCTCACAAACATGTGGATTGAAAAAAAAATAATAATAGCGGAAGAATTAGGGTTTACGTATAAAAAATTCGGCCCTTTCAGAATTCGGCCCCTGCAGTGGAACATACAATTGTTTTTCATTGCAATGACATAGAAATATACAGTAAATTGCAGTAAAATCTGTCGACAACAGCCTATAGCTGGTCTTAATTTTACGGTGTATTTTTTCTTGATTTTATACAGTTTTGTTTTATTACAGTCGGTAACAATTTTCAATAAGTTTAATCACTGTTAGTATCAGTTTCACTGTACATTTTCTGTAAATCTTACAAACTATGCCATTGCACCCCTAATTAATTACTTTACACATATTCTCTTAACCCCATTTCTCACATACGTGTAGATTGAAAACAAAAATGACAGACGATTTAGAGGTTACGTAACCAGAATTCGGCCCCTGGAGTGGAAAATGCGATTAGTTTTCCACTACAATAGCGTAGAAATATACAATAAATTACAGCGAAATCTGTCAACAACAGCCCGTAAAATATATGCATGTTTTCATTGAAGCTCTAAATTGAAAATGACACCGATTCTAGTGGTACATATTTCCTTGTGATTATGCTTTTTTCATGACTTTCTGGGAAAACCAAGTGACATCCTTTTACATTTCCGGCTTTTGGGGATTAAAATAGGTGCCCGGACAAAAGTTCCAAATGTGGGAAGTTGTAGTTCATGTGGTTATCAATTTACGGGAGCCCAGAACTTTAAGAAATGATATTACATTTGGTGGGCGTAGGGACGTTGTAAAATTTGCGTACTCGTGATGATGAATTTAAAGTGGGATTGTTTGAGTGCGCCCGGTAAATTTCTAACGGAGCTCGGGGTGAGAATTGAAATTCATACGATAATGATTTCATTTTCATAAGCTTTCCCGGCCACTTGCAAATATTGTAACTCCACGGGGATTTCTTTTATACCGTACGCTATCCACAGCGGAATGAGGAATTCAGTGATGAGTTTGCTACGTAATGTTTCCAACTTCCAACTCATGTTATGAGGTCAGGTGAAACATATCAGCTCATTGCTATTTTTGACTAAGTCGGGGGCTGTTTCACATTATGAATTTTAACCCTATCGGGCAATATATCCCAGGGTTCCAAAACTTGGTATATATATTACTCTGCTTTACTGTCTGCAGTAAAGAGTATTACAATCGTACGGTGAAAAGAAAACCTTAATATTGATATAGTTTCATTAAAATAATAACCTGAGATGTTCAAAAAGATTTATGAAATCTAAAAGTTTACATTTTGTTTTATAAATTTCTGATTGCAATTTATATTTCAATTATAGTTTCAATTTTGAATAACCTGTTTATTATGTACTCTAGCTTTGCTGCTTTTTATCTTTGCATAAAAGATAAAAACATAACGGTCTCATATATGCACGCTTCAACCATTGGTGAACTGTTATAGTTTTATTGTTGCGCATTGGATTCTATTGATTTTATGAACGGTCTTGTGTGTGTTGATTTTATGTTGTTGTTTTTTATTATTATTTTTATTTTATTTATTTTTATTCTTTATTTGAAGATATTATTTTTCATTTGTTATATTAAAGGATTGAGCCACCGTAATTGAAAAAGACCAATGATTGATACACGATTTTGAATAAGCTGATTACAATGTATTTTCGCTTAGCTACTTTTATATTCGCATAAGATATTTCAACATAACGGTCTATCTGCCAAACCCAGGTTTCATGAAATTCGTGAGATTGCAATAAAGTGTCAATACGGTAGGCGATCCCTATACGCACCAGTGTTATGATATCTACAGTATTTTTCAAAAACTTGTGTCGGAAATAGATGAAGATGCCTTAAATACAGCATACAGCCCACCAATTTAATTTCTGAAGAAATAAATCATGACTCGTATACATTTCCCACTGATGAGGGATTAAATGTGGTGTCTGGAGAGAAAAAACAAACACACTTACAACTACGGGAACTTGTAGTTTTTGAGCTCGTGTCAAACACCCACAAATATTTTTTTTTCCACAAATATTTACACTGAATCAGTCTTGGCATTTTAGAAATTGGAAATGGCATATTATTACATAGTATTCGCTAGTCACAGGCGTATTTTAGGAGCAGAATCAGTTTGATCCGTGTTCCTTTCTCATTTCCTACTTAACCCTTAGCAAATTCGTGAATGATTTCCTTTGATTGTCATATTAGGGCTTAAAGTCCTAAAACACACCATTCTACATCAACCCAACTAGTCTTTTAGCCAATCCCACTTGAGGTCTCTCCTACCAGGATACCTGCCACATCTGTGCTTGTCACACATTTCCACGATCAAAAACGTTAAGCGTTGGTTACGTAACAAGCCACATCTGTGACGACAATATAAAATCCAGAACGTATTAGCTAGTTAGGGAGCCAGCCCATGTGAATTTTGGTTGGGTCCGGCTGGTCTGGTATAACATTTTTGACTTTATTTCCATATAGGGGTAGCCCTTGGGGTCATGAAACGTGATGTCGGCAATGCTGGAAATATTGTGCAACGTTTCACGACACAATTTCTGAACTCAGATATTGAAATACCTCTAACGACTGCTTTTCGTTTTTTGTTTTGCCTTTTTTACGCCATATCTGTTTCATACTAGGTTCATATGCAGGCATTTTGACAACGGTTCTATATTTAATTACATTTTATGTGTGAATTTTTTAGTCTGCACAGTCTTTAATTAGTGAATATTTATGTATCCTCTGACACTTACTTTGCGTAATAAGAGCTAAACGAATTACAAAAGTGATACATTGAACGTTTTTGGTGCTTAAAGCACATTCTTTCTAAACATATTAATTGCTTTAAAACATGCGTGTTAATTGCTCATAACTTTGCACGTATTTCAATTAATTCCATGCTAGATTTACGGACATATATCTAAATGCCATTGTTTCTCATGGCATTGTTTTTTTCTAGGTGATTTACGTGGAAATTTTACTTTCTGCATCCGCCTAAAATTAGTTACTGTCTAATTGCCTGTTATCACACCTCTAGAGGCACGGGCGCTAACAGCTAATATGTGTGCATAATTATCACTTGGCAAACAACATTATTTATTGGGGGTACAGATGCAGTATGATAACCTCATTTCACATGCATTTATCAGACAATAAAGTCAGTTACTTCCCATTGGTGGTGTAAAGTTCTTTTCATGTGCGACATGTTTCCAACTTCCAACTCATGTTAGGAGGTCAGGTGAAACACATCAGCTCATAGCTATTTTTTGACTAAGTCGTGGGCTGTTTCACATTAACAATTTTAACCCTATCGGGCAATATATCCCAGGGTTCCAAAAGTAAGTATATATTACTCTGAGCTTTACTGAGAGTACTGTCTGTATATATTACAATCGTGTTGTGAAAAGAAAATCATAATATTCATATAGTTTCATCAAAATAATAACCTGGGATGTTCAAAAATATGTATGAAATCTAAAAGTTTGCATTTTGTTTTGAAATAAACTGGTCACTTATTAAATAGTAACAATAGTTTCAATTCTGAACAACCTGATTATGATGTATGGTAGCTTTGCTTTTTTTTTACCTTTGCATAAAAGATCAAAACATAACGGTCTCATATTCATATATGCATGCCTACAACCATTGGTGAACTGTTATAGTTTTATTGTTCCGCATTGGATTTTATTGATTTTATGAATGGTCGTATGTGTGTTGATTTTATGTTGTTGTTTTTTATTATTATCTTTATTTTATTTATTTTTATTTTTTATTTGAAGATATTATTTTTCATTTGTTATATTAAAGGATTGAGCAACCGTAATTGAAAAAGACCAATGATTAATACACGATTTTGAATAAGCTGATTACAATGTATTGTCACTTTGCTACGCGTTTATATTTGCATAAAAATATTTCAACATTACGGTCTCATATCTATCTACCCAAACGAAGGTTTCATGAAATTCGTGAGATTGCAATAAAGTGTCAATACGGTAGGCGATCCCTATACGCACCAGTGTTATGATATCTACAGTATTTTTCAAAAACTTGTGTCGGAAATAGATGAAGATGCCTTAAATACAGCATACAGCCCACCAATTTAATTTCTGAAGAAATAAATCATGACTCGTATACATTTCCCACTGATGAGGGATTAAATGTGGTGTCTGGAGAGAAAAAACAAACACACTTACAACTACGGGAACTTGTAGTTTTTGAGCTCGTGTCAAACACCCACAAATATTTTTTTTTCCACAAATATTTACACTGAATCAGTCTTGGCATTTTAGAAATTGGAAATGGCATATTATTACATATTATTTGCTAGTCACAGGCGTATTTTTAGGTATAAAACCAGTTTTCCGTATTGCTTTCTAATTTTAAACGTTGCCAGCAACATCTTGAATGACCGGTCTTGATTGTCATATTAGGGCTTAAAGTCCTAAAACACACCATTCTACATCAACCCAACTAGTCTTTTAGCCAATCCCACTTGAGGTCTCTCCTACCAGGATACCTGCCACATCTGTGCTTGTCACACATTTCCACGATCAAAAACGTTAAGCGTTGGTTACGTAACAAGTCACATATATAATATGTGACGACAAGAAAAAATCCGGAACGTATTAGCTAGTTAGGGAGCCAGCCCACATGAATTTTGGTTCTGTAGGGCTGGTCTACTATAAAAAAAGGTTTATTTCCATATAGGGGTATCCCTTGGGGTCATGAAACGTGATGTTAGCAATGCTGAAAATATTGTGTAACGTTTCACGACACAATTTTCTGAATTCAGATATAGGCCTATTGAAATACCTCTAACGACTGCTTTTCATTTTTGTTTTGCCTTTTTTACGCCATATCTGTTTCATACTAGGTTCATATGCAGGCATTTTGACAACGGTTCCATTTATTTAAAGTTTTATGGGTGAAATTGTTAGTCTGCACAGTCTTAAATTAGTGAATATTTATGTATCCTCTTACTTTGTGTAATTGGAGCTAAACGAAATTACAAAAGTGATACATTGAACGTTTTTGGTGCTTAAAGCACATTCTTTCTAAAAACTAATTGCTTTAAACCATGCTTGTTAATTGCTCATACTTTTGCATGTATTTCAATTAATTCCATGCTAGATTTCCGCACATATATCTAAATGGCATTGTTTCTCATGGCCTTGTTTTTTTCTAGGTGATTTACGTGGAAATTTTACTTCCCCATCAGCCTAAAATTAGTTACTGTCTAATTGTGTGTTATCACACCTCTAGAGGTACGGGCGCTAACAGCTAATATGTGTGCATAATTATCACTTGGCAAACAACATTATTTATTGGGGGTACAGATGCAGTATGATAACCTCATTTCACATGCATTTATCAGACAATAAAGTCAGTTACTTCCCATTGGTGGTGTAAAGTTCTTTTCATGTGCGACATGTGCACGGTTATGTGTTTGAACAGCTAATGCATGTGTTACAACGCAAATTACTCACAAGCACTCTCAGGTTTTATAGAGGCATGTAGGGATGGGGGTGGGGGTGGGGGGTAAGGGGGAAGGGGGTACCCTATTTTCAGTTTTTTAGGTTAGTGGGAACTCTTCGAAATCTATAAAAACAATGCCAGTGTATTTTGAGTGAGGGGTAGTAGCTTAAACTTCTCTATTGAGACCACCTCTGTAATAAGACCATTTTCCGTAGCCAAGAGCCAGAATATACACCAGCTTGTACGCGCTAGTTTACACAACTGGAGACTTATTGATAAGTGTGTTTATTTATTTACAAATATTACATTCTACACACTTATAAACCTGAAAAGGCATCGCATACTGATGCAAGTTTTTACATTGAAAATATATTTATTTTCTATATTCTCAATATCAGCTTAGTGTTGTAAAAACCTGTCTTCAGCTATGTCTATGTGGTAGAAATAGAGATATGCTTTGTAGAAAGATGTGTGAGAGAAAGTGTAGAAAATCAATTGCACAAGCACTGAGAAAAACACGTGTATGTATATATTGAACACAGTTTTAAGTAAAAAATATATTTACAGCTTGGTAAAAAGATGCGTGTGAGAAAGAATATATAAAATGAATTTCATATGCGTTGGGAAACCCCATATTGAAAATAGTTTTGAAGTGAAGATTATCTTTACAGCAGGCCCTTTCACCATGTAAATGCTTCACAGCCAGGTTCGACTATTTTACACTACACGAGCGGTCGGTAATCCCCACCAAATGTGTGTGATCTGGATCAGAGATAATCCTCCTGCTCCATGTGGGATCACGCTGCCGGATCAGATTAACAGGACACAGGGATCGATGGCGGCGCACGCGTTTTACGTTGGTGGTAAAAAAGGAACCAGTTTTATATTCATATCTCAAGCTCTATTGAATTAGAAGTCTACTATGTTCAACCATACATATATATTTTACTATTTTCAGCAATACATACATATATATATATACATGCCACTGGCAGATTCAGATTTTTGGGAAAAGAGGAGGGGGTGGGGGTGGGGGCGCTTACACCACAACTGGATTTCATACATACATTGTACATCCGCATCCATTTCGGGCAAGTTACTGAAAAAGTGAAAATAATGTAAAAATCACCCGCTTATCCAAAATTCAATTACTTTTCAATGCTCCTGAAAATAAGAAAAAATATGCATATATTTCAATGAATTTTGCCGACTTCTATATAGTTAATGGGTACATTTATATGTAACAGTCTTATAAACAGAAGGAAATACAATAGCAACATCAGTGGGTAAAAATTATAACCGCTGCAGTATGTATGGTCACGTAGGAAGACAAATGTGTGAACTGTGAAGTTTATTTCATATCCAGCTACAGCTTTCAGAATCCAATGACACGCCAGCAATTATCAACAGTGTACGTGCTGGTAATAAAGAAACGCAAAAATACCATCACAAATTTCACTTTTACTGTCATTATTAACGTATAATTCAATGGCTGGAATTTTGAAATCGTGATTACGAAAACTGCCAACTTTAATAGGAGAGTTATAAAGTTTGAAGTTCATATTGCTTGGAAAAGGGAATTTTCAAATTGTTGAAAGTTCGTGGCATCTTTAGCTATTTCGTGCTTAATCAATTAATACATAACTAATTTAACAGTCTTTTGACTTAGCTTCCCACATAAAATATATTTTTAAAAATTTGAATAGAACAATCTTCCTGCCCTTTCTACACCAAATGCCTGTGCATAAATCCAGCATGATGTTTAATGAAAACTGGGGGAAAACTGATACAAAAGTAGCTTTCATTTTCTTATTTAAAACAATGTTTTAACCTTATGTTTTAACACTTGCAGTGTTCATCCATACAACATGACCCATCCCTCCACAAAATATCATTTTAACTGTCAACTTATGTATAACTTTAAACCTCCCGTATCGGTTTGATAATTCCCACATAAAACTGAATGTTCATGGTGTCAGATGCCATAGACCCAGCCTGAGATTAATTAAAATACATAGAAATGCAGCACTAAAATGACATGCAATTAACTTTGTCAATAATCACATACTCTGATAACTATTGCAGAGCTAATTTCGAGACAGCAAGTATACGAATATATTTCGTGTCAAATCCTCAGTGCAAATGTCTAATTTACATGGAATAATAAACTGCACCTATTGCTGAAATATACAAGATACAACTATATGTCTATTGTGTCTATTGTACAATCCAACTATTTTATAGTTGGAAAAAAATGCAAAATTAAGATTAACAAACATAACAGCTGATGTATGTTTCCCCATTAATCTAATACTAAAACCAAGCCTCCCTTTTTAATTAACCTTCCCACACACAACAAAAAACATTAAACGCACCAAACCAAATTGCCAAAAAATGCCTGCACATAAACAAGAATCCAGGCCTGAAATTAATTAAAACGCATCACGTAAAAAGTGACTCCTAAAAAGCAGACAGACAGCAGACATCGTGGCGTCTGGCGAGCTGCCAAAACGGCGCCGCGATGTCTCGCCATTTCGTGCTTCCCCATCGGGTGCCTCACGTCTCGCACATTTATCACTTAGACTTTTTTCGTTGTCGTCCTTTAGTTCTCTCGGTCGCCGTTTGGTGGCGTGTTGGTGGTGACCTTGGGAAGTGACCTGAGCACTCGGCTGTCTTCTCAGGGAGAAATCTTCTCTGCTACTCACTGCTCAGCAATGGCGGCTCAAAGGAAGGAGAGGTTTGAATTTTACAGTGAGACCTTTTTTTGTTGGGGTCACCTATGTAAAACGACAACCTGTGTGACACGACCACTTGTGTCGGTTCCAAATCCTTCAAAAATATTCCTACATATGTAAATCTCTATAAAGCGACCACCTTTCACTATATAGCTACACAAGGAAACCTTTGAAAACTTATCACCATCACAAATAGACACTTTAACCCAGCACGACTAAATTGGAAACCATGCAGTGTGAATGAGATTGCCGTCACCCGACTATAGCAGTGAGCAGAGTTGCTCAATCTTTCACTCAGTCGACGGATCCATGCGGATTTATTGACTTGGCGTCAGACTTGAAATGGAAATGTCGTGATTTGACGCCTTTTTTATTGGCAGATTTAGATCGCTCTGAAGTTGATCCGATTTTGTACGTAGTTTTAGGGATTGTTATTTCCGTTTTTGCTTTGAATTTATTTGAATGTTTGTGTATATTTGTTTGCTTTTTATGTGCTTATTTTGTAGTCTTGAACTTTCATTGTGAAGTTGTGAGAGCCAGACCTGGATCAGGACTATAAACCACCACATTTACATTTACATTTTCATCATTTCTAGAATTCAAGCTTGGGTCTGTACGATAAAGGAACTTTTGGACGTTTGTTACAGCAGATGTAAGATACAAACCAAAGACAGCTGCACCAATGTGATCTAAATATGTCTTTTGTACAGGGGTTTTGAAAATATATCTAACTATTTCATGTTTAATTCAATCAATTCTATTTCTATGTAATATGCAAGTTACATCCATCGATCTTTCGTCATATCTCACGGCTATATACGCAGTTGATATCATGAATAACAAAGCCGTGAAACGCAGTTGTGTTTGTTACAAACAAAAACATTTTCATTTACGATGAACTCATTCGCGGAAACTGTACATTGTATGTGCCGTCACGTGCTCCTATTGATTACTCATACCCTGCTCATGGTGCCGTTGTTGTTTTCAAACCCAAAACAGATGGTGCTATAGTCATTGAGTAGTGACGTCATTTGTTTGTTTGAAGCGCAATTTTAGGTCCACAACTACGTCGTAAACAAACTCAAATACTGGATTGTAAAAAAGTTCATTTTGTGTGTACATGTATATCACATTCCCAGGTGGAATGTGGCAGAACATGATGTTTAATAAAAGGTGGAAGGATTTCCAGTGTTCAAATACTTGGCAGCCGAATACGTATTTACACGTACACTCTCGCATTATGATTGGCTTAGGTCTTGAAATAATCTTCAAGCTAAAACTCAGTGTTTGAATGAGGGGTTATTTTCAACTAGAACAACGTGAGAATTGATAAGTCAGAAATAGTTAGACAAGTCTCTGTAGATCACGAAAAAGCAATGTTTGTGTTAACTAATTCTAGTTGTACATCATATCCAAATAACTTGTAAAGGTAATCTACAAAATGTATGGCTTTTGCCGTCGGTGAAATAAATGTAGAGGAATAGAACGCAGTTTATGCAACAGGCCCAACGTTCACATACACGATGTATACGTGTACATATGTGGGTTCATTAAGAGTCATTGGTTATCAGTGAAATACCCTTGACATATATCAACATATCACCACTAATAAATGCATACGTTTTGCACTATACGTTGTCATGTCTGTATGTATTTGTAGGCTTGCAAAGGCTGTTATATTCTGGTCTTCGATATGTTATACAGTTATTTTGGAAAATGTATCACAAGTCATGCATGTTGGTTATAAATTTGTGCATTTTTGCTCATGGGAAAGCGGAAGTGAGAAGTGGGAAACTACTGAAAAAGAGGGAGTGGGAACAAAACGTTCAAACTAGGATGTGAGAAGAAACTAGCAAAACCCATGGTGCATGGTGCATTTATGGGAAGTGGTTGTGTGGGGGAAGTGAATTAATGATGTAGGATTTCACGGAAGTGGGGTGTGGCAACACAAAAAATAATGAATAAATAAACATAAAAAATGACAGAAAACTGAGAATTGGGGAACAAAGAAGACAAGAAGTATAGTAGAACATCCAATTAAGACAACCCCTCTTTTGAAACCATGAAGACCTTTCACGGTCCAAAAACATAAAGCTACCAAAATGAACCTGTATATGTATAAAAAACACATCTCTAACAACACTGGCCCCAAATGTGGTCATAATAGAGAGGTTCTAGTGTATGTGAGAAACAAGAGAAAAAATAGGAATATGGGGTTTCTTCACCCCCTGTAACACCCCCGCAAAGACAAACAGGTTGCTACAGGCAATCAGCGATATTGGCGGATTGCAGAAGCTCAGACTCACAAAACACGTACAAATGTCAAATCTGACAGAGCAATTTGTATAGCGTTCAGCTTTTTATAGATCTGCTGCACTTTGCTGTTAGTTTTTGTGCCTCTGACATTTCAGCCAATGTTGCTTTGATCTGAGATTAGTCGGTGTTGGTTTAGTGGGTAAAGCTAGGGTCTCACAGGAGCGAATATTGTGTCAGACTCAGCTGTGGTGTTGCAATCTAGGGTCATACAATCCCAAATATGGGAGCCGAAACAGTATTTGTATAAGCCAGAGTGATATTCGGCTAATAAATCAAACTGCTGACCCCAATGTACGTATGTTGAGTGCAGTAAACTTTTCAATTTAAAATGTTATTGCACTGCGAATTCAATATCATTGACGTATATCAATACATCAACACTATTAAATGCATACAAATTGTACTAAATAGTCCAAGCTTGAGGGTGAACCATCCACATCAGAGAGATCAACCGGATTGGGGTGATGATTAGCTATGATTCATCATGTTAGTATACTCACTTACTAAAAAGCCCACCCCTTAAACTGATTAATGTTCAACTACATGTATGTGAAAGAGTAAATGTTACAGATGGGTCTAGTGCCTAAGGTTTGCGAACCTTTTCGTATACAAGTTTGTGATAATATCACCAAACTTGTCTCAATATGTAGGTTGTCTCCTTATAGAGGAGGTCTTAATGGGAGGTTCTACTGTTGTCCCTTAATTTGATAACATGTGTACAGTTTAACCCTGCCTTGGGCGTCTAAATAGAGACGTGGCCTATACACTCAGTTTTGCTTAGTCTATGCAGTGTATGGCAGTTTGGAGTTACAAAAACTGATCTTATTACAGAGGTGGTCTCAATAGAGAGGTCCTACAGTCCTTGTATTTTGACCTGTCCGTGACCGATGATAGCGTCTCCGCTTACACTGATTATAGTGCGTTTCAATGGTCCGTGGGGAGTAAAACATTATCCTCTCTATAGAGCTGAAATTATAGGTTGTTTCTCATGCGTAAACGTATTTGGGGGAGACAGACATACAAAGAAAATGAATGGATAGAGAGATGGTTAAAATTAGATACATGAAGTCAGACAGATAGCTTACAGTATATATATATATACAAAGAATTGTGAATGTAAAATCACGGGGACTTCAATTCAATTTGATTGTATGGCATTTTTGAATGACAAACGTGACGCAAATGTTTGTAATATGACAGCAGTTTTGTGTTTCTCTCTCTGATAAGCAATTAGACATGATATAAAAAACAAGAAATCAACATCAACAACACACAAAAAAAGAACACACAGATAGATGTATTACATATTTGAAAGTGCACAGAGAAATCGATTAATCAATTACACAAAACGGTATATTTTATATATTCTAAATTGCAAAAGATTGTGCAATATATGTTTGTGCAGCAAATTAATATAGATACAGATAAAAACATATTTATTTATACACTTTTATTGATGACTTCATTTCAGACGTAATGAAATTATCAGTCCACATATACAAAATAAAATATCAATAAAATGTCATATGAAACATATAAAAACACATGAGTTTAATTAGGTTGTAAAATTCAATGAAAAACATTTCAATATCACTTCTTCATCACATGGTGCGTTTCAATTACTCGACATATGTATGCAATTCTCTTTTCCACCTGCAGACAAGTTAAGAATTTGTATAAAAAACACAGATGTAACGATTTTTCAAGTTCACAGACTACACAGCCGATATTATTCATAAAAAAAGGAACAAAAGTATATTTGTCACATTCTGAAATTCAATAGATGTCAGTAGGTAACATTTTGTCTTGGTGTCAGAAGTTTTGGAGTGAATTATTATGAAAAAAAAGGTGTGTTTGTGTGTCTTGTTTTAGATGTATTCAGAGAAGGCAAAACTGATAGCGCACCTTGCCCTTGATACTAGGAAAATGTGTACTTTTTACATATAAAATGAGAGCTAAATAAGAAAACCGTGTTAACTGGTGTGCTACTGATAAAACATAAATGATTTTTAGGTTTCTAAATAATGTTATTTCAGGGGAAAAGAACATCTCTAGAGCTATATCATATGTTTTAACATATATTCAAAGTATCTCCATGAAATAAGTTCATTCTAGTTTAGAACACGTCCCATTTATATTGATACAACTTAGCTAGGGGCCTACTATATATACGAAACAAACTCTAACATTCAAAATTTTAAATATAATTTTCAATCAATCTCCCTACACATTTATTTTTTTAAAGGAACCTGTAGAAAAGCAGGTAATAGATTGAAGTAATTGAATCATAAAATAGAAAGGTTCTATTGGATTAAATCCTCTGTATTATATGTATCATTATACATCCAATATGTTTGCCTTACAGTTGTATAAGTTACATAAACTATGTGGAACTGTTAATGCTTTGACTAGGATATAAATTATACATTATGAGAACTCACATGTCTAAAGAATTACACTGGTTCGGGCCCATTCACACATTTTATTTACAGTAAAACCTACATAAAAGACCATAAATGGTCGTTTGACGGTTTGGAAAGCGAAATACTGGTTGGTCATAAAAGGTGTCTCTTTAAAGAGGTGATCTTAATGATAGCGAAGTCTATTGAATATCTTGACTGCAGCCATTTATACATTTTTAAAATAACACTCTTTTGCCAATGTGCAAATGTTATCTCTGTAGACATCTCCATTCAACACGTTAGGTAACAAATTGCCATACAACTTCTACTGACAGAAAATCAATATAAGAACTTTAATTTTCATCCAAAACTCTGTATAAAACACACATTAAGTTTTGTGAATGAAAGTGGATGTCAAAGAATTATTCTTTAGTCATTTAATCAACCTTTCATAATCACTTCCAAACCAATTTACGTCATACATTCTGTAATGCGTGCAAAAGTCACCATGTTTTAATATTACGCTGTCCATATGGATGCTATAGAGCTGAACCTCCAATTAAGACCACCTCTATAAAGGGGCCACCTCTATGACAGGACCTTTTCCTCCTGTCACAAGCTTCCGTAATAAGAGACCACTGTGGAACTTGATAAAGACAGGCAGGGACACCTTGGGACTGTTAATCGGCAACCGCCTATCAGCAAGTTGATGTCAATACCATTTGCTGTTAAGCTCACCACTAACAGTGAGGGGTTTCATTTATTACTGATTCGGGGGAGGAGGGTGGGTGGGTGAAACTAATAATTACCGTAATTTCACCCTCCCCCCATATACACACAAAAGATAAAAACAAACAAAATAAACTGCATAGTAATAGTTTGTTAAATCCCTCCATTAAATCTATACATTTTACTACAGTAGATAAATAGCCTTGTCTAAATAGAGCACATTAGATTCACGACTATAAACCACCACATTTATGTAGACAATTTTTCAGAAAATGTTCATTATTATTCAAGGTGGTGGTGGAGCCTATTTGCAATTCACGTTTACAGCAAACAGCTGTTTAGGAATAGGTTGATGTTCTAAGTTGATCCAGTAGGGGGTTACATTCAGCTCTACAATGTATTTTCAATGGTTTTCCGATAAACTTGACAAATTCAAAATGGCCGCCACCGAATTGTGAAAAGCAATTTCTATTCATATATTTGTTGAAAAACATGTTGAAAAACATAAATCACAGATTTATTTGTATATTTTCTGACTAGACTTAAATTCGTCATAAACGCAGCATGGTAGACCCTCCATTAAAGACCACTTCTCTGATCGTGGCCAGTCTCTAAGACGGTCTCAACAGACAGGCTTCATTGTGCTTATTTCTTGTGAAAAGATACAAGACAAAACTTAAGGAACAAAATTTATTAAAACACTTTATTATATGTATTATTTAATAGGTTAATAATATAGTTATTAGTTAACTTTGACATTTGATACTGTTATAAACTTAAACAGGAAAAGGATTGGCGAGTTAGAAAAGTTTAAAAACACACAAAATTGACTAAAGCTAGGAAGAAAAGAATAAGTACACAAATTATATAAGACATGCGGCATGCAGTTTGGGCAAAGTTGATTATATAGTAGAAAGTAAATATAGTAAATTCCAAAACTGATCAGAGAGATGGAGGTATATCGGATCCTGCCCACAACTTCTCACAATCTGAGTGGAATCTCTATCAAAATCAGCCAATTGTACTGACACCAATTCTGTTCCACTGCTTTTTGCCAGATTCCGAAGACACTTATTCTTAAAATTATTAGACATGATTTAAACTAAAATACTGCACCAACGCAAAGTTTCATGCTTCTAAGTAACCTAGATATGCACACTTACAGAAATCTCATCGTTCCATCATTTTCAAACTGTAAATTTGCAAATTTACACATTTTGAAGAGGTAAAGCCCAATTAAAATGTAGGAGCAATTTGCATAGTTGGGACTGCCACTGAATTAAACCAGCAGGCCCGTAGGAAGCAAAATGAGATTGGTAAGTCCATTTAAAAGTTTTGGTCTATAGATAATCAAGGATTTTTTTTCACAAATGATTGGTCAGGCCATAATTAAATTATTGCATTATTTTTTACCCACACACAAATTATTTGTTAGGCAATCGCCTGACCGCCTTAGCCCTTCCTGCGGGCCTGACCAGTGAAGGATAGTATAACTTATGTTGGTCAATAATATCCAAAAACACAGGAGATTATACAATTAGATGTGAAATCTTGACCTAATATAGGGATTACTTTTATGTTTCTAAAAGCATATAAACACAGCTGTTCCAGTCATTGCTTTTTTGCTTCTTAACAATATGGCTATTTTGCATGGTTAAAAGTCTGAAATGTTCAAAATTTCTGTAAGTGCGTATATCCTGTCAAGTTATGAAGAAGCACAAGGTGTGAATCAGTTCCAATAATTTACAGAATAAGTGTCAAAGGGGAAAATATTGTAAGAAGATTGTGGAATAAAGTTGGTGTCCGCAAAATTATAACATCACACATGCTTTCAAGTTTTTAAAACAATTAATAATATGTTATCTTATGTATAACTATCCAGTGTGTCATACATGTAAATGATTTTCATTAGAGAACAGTAATTTGAAAGATTAGATCATAAAGTGGCAAAATTGATACACTGTAAAACTAGAAATGTTTGTGCAAGTTGTAATTTGCGAATTTTGTGGGTAGGTGCAAAAACACAAACTTAAATAGTTAGCAAACATTAATAGCCTGTGTAAAGTATGTCTAGGATGGAAAAATCACAAAATTAAATGGTCGCAAAATAATTTAATAGTCACAAAATATTCTAATTTTACAGTAAGCATTCACTGATTTGCCAATGTGCTGTAATACTTAAAATTTTGTTTCACACTTAGCATGAACTAGTCCATCAAATACGTTACAATCATATTTTAAATCTAAATGTACACAGCAACAATGTGGGTTGATGTTTTCGTATATTATTATGATTTTTTATGGACTTATCATATTTTATAAACAAGTAAAAACAATCATACATTTTGTAATAAACATACCCCAAATATTTTTTGATTAGTTAATTTGTTTTATCAAGTCATTTTCACATGTATACAAATTTAGTTTATTTTTCCTAATCTCTAGAGTATAAACATGCTGCGCCTGTCTTAGGCATTGCCTATTCATATTATGGCATTACATGTATATGGTTCATATGGAACTATGTTAACTGATACAAATTTGTGAAAGTAACTGTAATCAAAGCATGATCTAACAACTCTTCTGGATAATAATATTATAAAAAAAGAAAAAGAAAAGAAAGGTTCTTGTGTAGTGCCACTTGAGTGAAAAACGTCACAGTTTTTGAATGGGCTTTACCAATCGCCGCTTGCGGGTAGAGAAGCCCTGTCCAAGTCATCGAAGTATGGGTGCCTAAATCAAATCAAAATCAAATCATTTATTAAATCAGACATGAAACATGTCCATATAACATATAAATACAAACATATGTACATTATTAACATGCAGTTATAATAAATATCATATACCTAAGAGCAGCTTTTGCCGACAATCGACAAGCAGGATCGTAAATCAGAGTTTTCTCCAGTAGGTCAAGACCATTGGCATCAAGTTTCACTGCATCAGCTAATGTTTTCTTATTCCAGCTGGGGAATGTTGGATTGTAATCAGGCAATTCAGTTACACCAGGCCAGGTCTCTTCTGTTGGTGTAGACAGCATTTTAAATATTCTGAAGAGCTGGTCAATTTCAGAATCACCACGGAACAATGGCCGTTTGGTAACCATCTCCGCAAAGATACAGCCAACGGACCAAACATCCACTGGTGTTGAGTAGCGCGCTGATCCAAGCAAAACTTCAGGTGCTCTATACCATAGCGTTACAACCTCATGAGTGTAGACTCTGAGTGGAATCCCAAAGGCTCTTGCTAAACCAAAATCAGCCAGTTTAATGACGCCATTGTTATCAATCAGAAGATTCTGGGGTTTCAAATCTCTATGAAGAACTCTTCTTAAATGGCAAAACAGTACACCTTGAAAAATCTGATATGTATAGCTCTTTACTAACTTTGCATCCATAACCTGCCCACTAGGAATGCTATCGATGTACTTCCTGAGATCCATACTGAGGTATTCGAAGACCAAATAGAGCTTATTATCCTGCATCAAAACATCTTCTAGGCAGACAATATTAGGATGCTGAAGTTCTCTCAGGAGAGAAATTTCTCTAATGGCAGTAGATGGCACGCCTTCTTGAAGTTCTTCTTCACTTTCTAAACGGATTTTCTTCAACGCAACAATTCTGCCTGTCTTCTTGTGACGACCTTTATATACAACGCCATAGGTGCCTTCACCAATCTTTTCAATTTTGATGTAATCTTCCATCATCTTGACAACGGCACTCATTCAATATTTTAATAAAATAACAAATCCGTCTTTATGTCTTCAGATTACCGCCCAAAATTGCAGATACTGCATTAATCGTCACGTCACCAATATTGTTGATTTTCGTAAGATACTTACGTCGTTGGTTCTTACGTCCGACGTAAGTACTCGTCTCCACTTGGTGTATTTGTCTAGACACTTGCTGGAATGTGTACTAAAGTATAGATCTAGTACAATACTAACGTTTTTTACGCGAAAGTCTTGAATTTCAACTATTAAATTAAAACTTGCATTTGGCGTCCTTGTCCCAGAAAGGGATAGCACAAGATAGATCGAGATAGATAGCTCTAGACTGCTGGGGTGTAGTTCTTAACCATATGTGAGGACAACAAACATCTAGTAAGAATAGACGTTTATAAACACATTCAAATTGTATACAGTACTGCCATTATTGATGATTTCTTCAGTTCACAAGAATTTTACTTGTTCTTCTAGACCCGCACGGTTGGCGTATTACTCGGTGGTCATTGCAGTGGTCATTGTAAACCTCCTGGCGTTGGCAGTGCAGCTGAGGGTGTGGCCCGCGGAGGCTTATTTTCACCCGAACATGACACCTGCCGAGAAAAAGATTCTGATGGATACATTCAAAGAGTTCATTCGTGTTATGGACTTGAACAACCTCACTTATTTGGCATACGGTGGCACACTACTGGGTTCGTATCGCCACCACGGTTTCATTCCATTATTTTTGGTCTTTTATGTATTGAACCAGTTAATAATTACCTCAACTTGAAAAAAAATAAATAAATATTGAGCTCTATGAAAGAAATCTATTAATTCCTAGTATCATATATATCTTCTCAATGAAGGAAAAGTAAAACATATTGACATACTATCACACACTCTCCCAAGCAACAAAGAAAACAGTGAGCTTTTGTTTAGCAACCCTTTTGGGGGAGGGGGGGGGGAAAAAAAACCTTGAAAAACCCCAAAAGGGGGGGGGAAAAAGGGGGGTTTTTAAAACCCCCTTTTAAATTTTTAAAAAAAAATTTTTTAAAAAAATTTTTAAAACCTTTAAATTTTTTGGCCAAAAAAAAAAATTTTTTTTTTAAAAAAAAAAAAATTTTTAATTTTTTTGGGAATTTTGGGTTTTTTTTCCCTTTTTTTTTTTTAAAATTGAAGGGCCCCAATTTAAATTTTTTAAAATTTACATTTTTCAATGTGAAATTTATCCGTAAATCTCCTTACCATTTAGGAACAAATTCCCAATCAAAGGCCCAAAAAGGAAAAGAAAATTAAAAATTTTAAAACTTTTTTTTTCCCAATTTCCAAATTTTTAAAATTAAAAAAACCCCAATTAAAAAAGTTTTTTTAAAAAAAGTATTTAAAGAATTTTTTTTTATCAGTTTTTTTCAACCTTTATAATCATTCCCAAAAATTTTTAAATATCATTTAATTTAAAAGTTTTTTTTTTTGTTTTAATATTACTTGCCCAGTTGATGTTTAAAAGGCTAAAAAACCTTTCCAAAAAAACCCCCCTAAAAGGGAACCCCCCATAAAGGGTTCTTTGGGTCCCAAGCCTGAATAAAAAAGAAAAACTTTTTGGTTTTTTTGGTTTAAAGGGGGAAAAGGGGAACATTGGGACTTTAAAAACGGGTTTCCCCAATTTTTATTTTTAAAATACCATTTCCCAAAAATTTGGATGGCCCCCCTCTTTTTTAAAAATTAAAATAAAATCAAAAGGGGGGGAAAAAATAAAACAAATAATTTCCTTTTAAATTTCCCCCCTTTACAAACAAAAAAAAATTTAAAAACCAAACAAATTAAAAGTAAGTTTTTTAGTTTGCCCCCAAAATTAAATTAAATACTTTTTACCTAGGGGGCTTTTTACCTTTTTTTTTTAAACACTTTTTTATTTGTTTTAAACCCCAAATTTTATAGACCAAAATTTTCTTAAAAAAAATGTTTTTTTTTTTTATTTTTTTAAATTTTGGATTTTTTTGTAATTTACGTTTCGAAAAATTTTTTGTAAAAAAGGAATATTAAAATGTTCTAAAGGATCCATTTTTGGGGGTTTTTTTGGTTAACAATTTTTTAATGGTTTTCCCATAAACCTTGACTTAAAAGGGGGCCCACCAAATTTTAAAAAATTTTTCTATTTTTATTTTTTTTGGAAAAACATGGGGGAAAAACATAAACCAGAATAAAAAGGGTAAATTTCTTTCAGAGGTTTTTCCCCTCTTAACCCCATTTCTGAGGGGTTTTTTCCCCTAAGAATTTTTCTCCCAGGGGTTAAATTTCCCCTTTTTTCTTTTTTGGGGGTTTCCCCAAGGGGAAAATTTTTTTGGGTTTTTTTTTTCCCCCAAAAAATTTTTTTTAAAAATGTTTTTTTGGGGTTTAAAATTTTTAAAAGTTTTTGGGTTTTTTGCATTTTGGAGAACTTTTAAAAACTTAAAAAAAAGGATTGGGAGTTAAAAAAAGTTTAAAAAAAAACCAAAAAAAATTGACTAAAGTTGGGGAAGAAAAGAATAAGTAAAATTATATAAGACATGCGGCATGCATTTTTGGGGCAAATTTGGGTTTAAATATAGAAAGAAATATAGAAAATTCCCAAAAATTGACGAAATGGGGGTATATCGGACCCTGCCCACAATTTCCCACAATCTGAGTGGAATTTATAAAAATCAGCCAAATTGAAATAAACCCCAAATTTGTTCCACGCTTTTTGCCAGTTTCCCAAGACATTTATTCTTAAAATTTATTAGACAGGATTTAAACTAAAATACTGCACCAACGCAAAGTTTCATGCTTCAAAGAAAACCTAGATATGCCCCTTTACAGAAATTCACTCCCCCATCATTTTTCAAAGGGAAAATTTGGGAAATTTAACATTTTGAAGAGGAAAACCCCAAATTAAAATGTAAGAGCAATTTATGCTGGGACTGCCAAAATTTAAAAACCAGGGGCCCCGGGGGAAGCAAAATGAGATTGGTAAGTCCTTTTAAAAAGTTTTGGTCTAAAAATCATGGTTTTTTTTTCAAAAAATGATTGGTCGGGCCAAAAATTTAAATTATTGCATTTTTTTTTTACCCACAAAATTATTTGCCGGAAATTTCCCCCCGACCCCTTTTAGCCCTTCCTCCCGGGCCTGACCAGTAAAGGGAAAGTATAATTTATGTTGGTCAATAATACCCAAAAATGCACAAGATTATACAATTAGATGTGAAATTTTGGACCTAATATAGGGATTATTTATATGTTTCTAAAAGCATAAAAAACACAGCTGTTCCAGTCATTGTTTTTTCTTTTAACAATATGGCTATTTTGGTTTTTGGTTAAAACCCTGAAATTTAAAATTTTGTAACCCAACCTTTTCAATTTAGAAAAAAGGCCAAGGTGTAAATTTAATTAAATTTCCAGAATAAGTGTCAAAGGGAAAATATTGTAAGAAGCCCCATTTTGGGAAAAAGTTGGTGTCCGAAAATTTCACAAAATGCTTTCAATTTTTTAAAACAAAATTAATATGTTATTTTATGTAAAACCATCCAGTGTGTCATACATGTAAAAGGGTTTTTCATTGGGAGAACAGTAATTTGAAAGATTGGGTCGGGCAAAATTGATAAAATTGAAAATTTAGAAATTTTGTATGTTGAAATTTAATTTTTTTGGGTGGGTGCAAAACACAAACTTAAATAGTTACAAACTTTAAATAGCCTGTGTAAAGAAAATTTTTCTGGGAGGGAAAAAATCAAAAATTAAATGGTCACAAAAAAATTTAATGGGCCACAAAAATTCTAATTTTACAGTAAGCGTTCACTGATTTCCTGTGCTGTAATTTTAAATTTTTTGTTTCACATTTTAGCATAAACTAAGTCCATCAAATACGAACAAAATATTTTATCAAAATTTAAAAACGCAAAAAAAAAAATTTGGGATGTTGAATTTTTCGTATATTTTTAAAGGATTTTTAGGGATTTATCATTTTTTTACCAACAAGAAAAAAGAAATCATACATTTTGTAATAAAAATACCCCAAATTTTTTGATTAGTTAATTTTTTTTAACCATGTCATTTTCAAAATGTTACAAATTTAGTTTTTTTTTCCTAATCCCCAGAGTATAAACATGGGCGCCTGTCTTAGGATTGCCAAATTCATATTAGGCATTATATGGTTCATATGGAACTAGGAAAATGGATACAAATTTGTGAAAGTAACTGAATCAAAGATGATCTAAAAACCCTTTTCGGGATAATAATATTATAAAAAAAAAAAAAAAAAAAAAAAGGTTTTTTGTGTAGTGCCATTTGAGTGAAAAACGAATTTTTTTAAAAGGGGTTTTACCAATCCCGTTTAGGTAGAGAAGCCCTTCCAAGTCATCAAGGGGTGCCTAAAATCAAATCAAAATAAAAATTATTTTTTAAAAATCAGACATAAAACATGTCCATATAACATATAAAAAAAAACATTGTCATTATTAACATGCAGTTATAATAAATACCATATCATACCCAAAGCAGTTTTTGCCGAAATCACAAGCAGGTTTCAAACCAGAGTTTTCTCCAGTAGGCAAGACCATTGGCATCAAGTTTCACTGCATCAGCTAATGTTTTTTTTATTCCACGGGGGAATTTTGGGGAATTTGGGGTTTTTAATTTTTTCAAGGTAAATTCAAAAGTTTGGCCCTTGGGAAACCAGGCCAAAGGGGTTTATTGGTTCTTCTTTTTGGGCCCGGGGAAAACCGAAATCAGCCGCTTATCGGCGCCATTGTTATCAATCAGAAGATTCTGAGGTTTCAAATCTCTATGAAGAACTCTTCTTAGATGGCAAACAGTACACCTTGAAAAAATCTGATATGTATAGCCTTTTACCAACTTTGCATCCATAACCTGCCCACTAGAATGCGCAATGATACCCTGAGATCCATGCTGAGTATTCGAAGACCAAATAGAGCTATTTTCCTGCATCAAACATCTTCTAGGCAGACAATATTAGGATGTTGAAGTTCTCTCAGGAGAGAAATTTAATGGCAGTAGACGGCACGCCTTCTTGAAGCTCTTTCTTCACTTGATGCACACGCCGTAACTCGCCAATGTGATACCCCTGGCCCTGTGAAAACAATAAACATGCATTTTTGAGCTAATTAATTATTTTTTCAACATCAACACCCCTGGCATACCGTGATGACTGGTAGGCTGCTGTGGTACTCTTCAAATTTTGTTAATATTCATAAGTAAAATGTTTAAGTTTTTGTCACAATAGAAACATCTTATTTATTCTAATTTATTAAAACTTGATTTCCAACCTAGTACATTGTGACAAAAACGAAAAATGCACATCGCTGTCATTCTTTGGTGGTCTGCTTTTTAGCAACGACCGATATACGGAAATATCATGGGAGAAACGGGGCACATGACATGCCGGGTTTGCATTTCACGGCACCCTGGGGCATCATACGACCCCGGGTTACGGCGTGGTGCATCACTTTCTAAACGGATTTTCTTCAACGCAACAATTCTGCCTGTCTTTGTGACGACCTTTATATACAACTCCATAGGGTACCTTCGCCAATCTTTTTTCTAATTTTGATGTAATCTTCCATCATCTTGACAACGGCACTCATTCAATATTTTAATAAAATAACAAATCCGTCTTTATGTCTTCAGATTAACGCCCAAAATTGCAGATACTGCATTAATCGTCACGTCGCCAATATTGCTTGATTCGGTGTAAGATACTTACGTCGTTGGTCAACCCAGTCCGACAAGTCAGTTGTCTCTAGTTTGAGTATTGGTGGCTCGAGACACTTGCTGGAAAGTGTACTAAAAGTATAGATCTAGTACAATACTAACGTTTTTTTACGCGAAACTCTTGAATTTCAACTAATTAAAACTTGCATTTTTTTGTCATTTCGTTCAAGTAATCTACTGCAACCTAAACAAAGATAGATCTAGTGGGGGGAAAAGAAAATAGTTTTAATCTAGATCTAGATCTATGGACCATATATGGTTGCATTAACCATATGTATAATGAATAATAAATGATTAATTTATGGGAGAACGTTTCAAGGAGAGATTCATAGTAATGACAATTTAGTGAGCTCTAGTACTCAAGGAATAGTACAAGATACATATCTGATTAGACTGGGGTGTATTCATGGACATGGTCAACAAAACGTATAAACATGTTCAAATTGTATACACATGTATATTGGATCTTCAGTTCGCAAGCATTTTAATGTTCTTCTAGACGTGCACGGTTGGCGTATTATGTGGTCATTGCAGTGGATTCTAAACCTCCTAGTTCAGTGCAAGGGATAACCCGCGGAGCTTACTTTCAGACATGACACGTAGAAAAAGATTCTGATATAAACATTCAAATTGTATATTCGTGTTATGGATTATTGAACAGCCTCACTTCAGTTGGCTCATTCCATTATTTTTTGCTGGTTTATGTATTGAACCAGTTAATAAAACCTCAACTTGAAAAAAAAGGGGTTGGCTCTATGCAGGTCTATTAATTTCTAGTATCACATAGGCATCTTCTCAATGAAGGAAAAGTAAAAACATACATACTATCAGATTCTGGATGGAAACAACAAAGAAAAACAAGAGTTTTTGTATAGCAACCCCCATTATATTAGAAATGGCCGGCCCTTATAGCAGCTGGTCGGCAGAACGATTCCCCTGTGCACTAAATATTTTATTGCTGGTGAAACAGATGGTTTGAAATGAGCACCAGAGTGTTGCCTCATAATTTATGGTACACTAAGTTGCCCATGCTGTTTTGATACATTAAGAGTAAGTGGTAAACAAGGTACAGTGGGACCTATCTATCAAGACCAACCAAATAGACTCAATGAAGGAAAGGTAAAACATTTACATAGGTTCATTGTGGTCTTTTATGACAACAAAGAAAAAAAGAATTTTTTTATAGCAACCCCCATGCTCCTTTCAGAGACGCATTGCTGAGTGATGCTCTAATAGTTGGTCGGCAGAACAATTCCCCTGAACAATAAATATTTTTGAACTGGTGCAAACAGGGGTTTGAAATGAGCACCAGAATGTTGCTTGTTCATTTAGAATACATTGAATGCCTTTTGCTTTTTGGCATTTGTTACACTTCGCTGCTAATTCTCTTGTGACAGTGGAACCAATTTTTTCAAGAGAATTTTATCAAATGTATAAAACATTCAGCAAAATGGTCTCTTTACAGAGGTTCATTGTCGTGTTTTATGAAGGCTTTGGACCTTGAGAATAAAAACTCCATTATAGAGGCCCTGCTCCTTTCAGAGACCATTACTGAGTGATGTTCTAGTTTTTATGACATTCGAAGCAATTGGACCTCTGTATACCAATTGAACCTGTGCAATGCAGGGGGTGTTAGTGGTTGCAAATGTTAATGGTTCAGCTTGTTCAATAGAAATTGAAGCTCTTCAAGGAGGTTTAGTTTTTATGTTTTGTTACACTAGTTTGGAACATAATTCTCTTGTGGCAGTCCCAAAAAGCAATTGTTTTGAAGTAGAATTTTATCAGATGTATAAAACATTCAACAAAATCAGTCAAGTGTCTATAGGAATTAATGCCTGATAAGGTGGGAAAACAACGCTCGAATCATGCTTATGCAAAATGTAATATAGGCCATCATGAAATAGGACCTAGTTCGCAAATGAGACTAAATTTGGACAAGACAATTGTATACTACTGTATCTCTGTGATACAGAATCCAGTAGAACTTCTGTATTAGGTCCACAGAATGTTCTGGCCACAGCTGGTTTCAGTAGAAATGTTAGCTCTTCAAGGAGGTTTCCCTTTTATGTTTTATGCACAGTTAGGAACATAACATGTGGTCCTATTATAGGGATAGCCTTAATATAGAGCTGGTCTAATTTCGAAGATCTACTGTATTAAGGATTAACTGAGCACTATTTCAAATTCATCCAATAGAACAAAGTCAGCATACCAGCTACTTAATAAAGCAGCTACTCGGATCATAAAATGCAATACAGTAGATTCTCCAAATTAGACCCCCTCACAAATGAGACCAAATTTTAACAAGACAATTTTCGGCAACCATGGTACTTCATAAAAAAGACCACCACGAACCTCATTGCTGAGACCACCTCTCTTTTGAGATCAATAGAACTCACCCCAAATGGGTTGTCGTAATAAAGAGTTTCTACTGTAAGTTTCCAAGAGGATTACGCCCAGATAAGTACCAGATCAATATTGGTCACGCCTCAGTGCCCGCGGTGCACCGGACCGTGACCGGTCTCATTCACTACTCGGTTCCGCTTCAGTGAGCGAGTAATGCAGTGGTAATGACAGTATTGATGATTTTGAGGGTTCAAAGCGGGGCCGGAAACCCACCGTGAGCGGGGGCACCTGCTAAACACGGACACCTGTTTACGTGACGTAAAGCTACACGCAAGTGTTTGAATTGTAAATACAGTAGAACTTTCCATTGAGACCAACTTTGACGTATTCTAATGAAAGTGTTTTAATACAGTGAATCGTTCCAAAGACCACTCGGAAGACAAAGAAGTAATATTTTCAGGTCATTCCATTTAAAAGTTCAGGTTCTATTAAAATACCATTATAGCCATTCCCAAAAATATGTTTAAAACATTTTTTGGGCGTCATGATTTAAAAATACCTGACATTATATAATTGTATTAATTATTTTTCCTAAATTTGAAACCCTGATCATTAAAAAAAGGTTCAAATTAAACATCTACTAAAGTTTCACATATTTGACCCTTAGTAAATGCCGGTTCCAGAATTTTAGAAAACAGAAGAGAATGGGTTCAATTCGTCGGATTGATCACTTGACCGAATTCCACTTCTGCCATTAAAAGCCTGTGGTTGGTCACATTTTTAAAAAGCAATAGTTACGCCTCCGAGGTCACATCTTCACATCTGATGCTCAAAGTGCCAAAACCCCAATGAAAAATGAAATTTTGGGGTTGAAAAAAGGGGCGCTGCTGTTCCATTGCTACCCTACTACCCCTTGACACCCCGCTCCATTGGATACGTTTAATTTGTAAGTGCCTACTAAAGCTAATTTCGTACACTGTACGTGCTATCGGCGTTTGATCAACTCTCTGCGTCCATTCTTGCCACATTCACGTATCATCAAACATCGCGTAACCTGTGAAAGATCAAAGATAACCCGGCCCGTCCGACCTCACAGGTGGCTGGCTTTCTGGGCTGTGTTTGCCGGGAGCTGCCTTTGGTCCATTGTGTGTCAAGTGGCAAAACATCTACTCGATGAAAAGTTCAGTCACATGTGCAACAACAATGTTGTTTCATTTTATCCAAACTACTTGATCCGATTCTAAACGTCCTCTTGTAATTTTGATTTACGTACACGACTTTGCGATTGCAGACAAGCATTTGAAGCATGTGTTGTAATAAAAAGAAATTTTTTTTAAAGCCAAGTGCAATATCTAATATAATTTATTGTGAATTTTCATGAGGATGTCCATAGTTGTAATTGTACACTTAATTCACATGCTTTACTGCCATCGAAATTTACGTACATGTATATAGCTAATACATCACAAGTATATAGGGGACTTATCTGGATTTTAGACGTTACAAATGTGTCATCCTCAAGTGTTTCTGGATCATCATCCAATCAACAAATAATTGCAATAATATTGAAGATATTGTATCACTGAATATGTGTGTAGTTTGAAAGAAATTCCCGTAGGCCGACGATTGCACTTTGAGATCATATCATATTTTTCGCCACTTCTAATATATGAGGACGGCCCGCAGGCACGAAAATTAACAATAAAATATATTAAATGTACCATAAAGAATCTTTTATGTTAATTGTATAAACATCTAAATTAACGTTTTTTGTTTGAATAGTTTTATTCACGTATTTTACAACCTCAGTCAAGCGTGTGTGGTATGTGCAGCAATAAAAAGGGCTCTTTTTTAAAAGTGTAACAATCCAATGAACTTGAAACCCACCATAAAACACATTCAATATAGATCGATGGCTGATGTATAAAAAAGGTTCGCAATATAAAGTAACGGGCTGTTTGATATTTGAGCATTTTGCCAAACATGTTAAAACCTGAATCGTCCACTCAACATACATGTATGAGTTTTAATCTCACGAATTTAATGCAGCATATTGAAATTTTATTATCAAATCGAACTCTGATTGACAATATTGCCTCCAATTGGAACTATCTTTAGAAAGAGACCACCTCTTGAAATAAGGACATTTTCGAGAATTCATAAAATAGACCACCAAAAACCATCAAATAGAAAAAGATACGAATTTTCCATTGAGATCAATTTAGTTCTACAGGTGTTCTCAATAGACCGGTTCTACTGTATAAGTTTTAATCTAGCAAATTTAATGGAGCAAATGCTATTTTATGAGCAAATCGAACTAAGACTCACCTCAGCGTATCTGTATCGATGAATAGGTCGGTGACGGAAAATCTATATGTTTGAAGATAGGCAAAGATTGAGCACTTTAAATATGAGATCCAACTGGGGTTACTGCGTCAAACATCATTTACTCTAGATCAGATTGTATACAGCCAGGGTTAGACTGGCTCGAAAATTTAAGTCGAATCTGTCGTGTTATTGTCCGTAAGTTATATATGAGTGTTACAAAAACGACTAACACGTGCATTTCTTACTTCCGAGGACTTTTTCATAAGTTTCCTGTGACAAATCAGCTTTTGGTGATTTTTGGAGTGACTGTTGATCAATGTTATAGATCTAATAGTAGAGTTCGGGAACTGTTTCAAATTCTGTGTACTCTCAGCTTCGTTCTGAGCCGGCACCGATCTTTTGTTCATATATAAATGTGTGCAGTTTCAAACATAGGGCCCACACCTTTTCCAGTTTTACAAACCGTGAGGGGTCTGAACCCACTACTCCAATATTTTGATCTATTGCATAACCTTAAAATCACATTTCACACACGTCTTTCTCATCACCTACTGCACTTTAAAACAAAACAAAGCAAAAAAAAAAAAAAAAAAAACAACAAAAAAAAAACACGAGCTTGAATATTCTGATTTTTCATGGTGAGACATGGGCTTTAAACTTGTGTTGATGGAGCTCGTAAAAAAGACGATTAAACCTGATTAGGTCAATAGTGAAATTACTTTCATTGACGATCAATCAAGTTGATAAGATTTATCAGACTCGAGTATAGATCGACCACCGTATAAGGCACAGCTCTCTCGGCAAATATTGATTTCGTTTTAAAAGACGGGTGCGTATTTTGTATATAAAGTGTATTACGTAGACCTACATTATGTACAGGTATATTTACTAAGTACATGTATGACTTAGAGCCTAGGATTTATCATAGGCCACGGAGGTATGAAGAAAAATCTAGGGGGCGTGGGGGGGTTCTGGAAAAATCAACTAGATTTTTAAAATTGTTGTGTATTGTTATTTTTTCCTTTTATTCATCTGTCATTTATTTTAAAGGGAATGAGGGAACGCCCCTGCCTTATTTTAGGTGTGTGGGTGAGAGTGGGTGGGTGAAATTCTCAAACTGAATCCCACCTCTTACATATACACGACGGAGTGGGCGTCAGCATTCGCCTCTGACTGACCCTAGCATAAGTAATTGCAATCACTGCAACAACAGAATCAAGCAGAAGTGTCACAGAAACAAACCAGAACAGATCTACAATATCTGTGTCAGTGAAATAGCCAGTCACATTAATATTTCACAGTGACCTTTACCATTGGTCTGACATAGCCCCTTGTTGTGTGTCAACATCAATCTTACTTTAAGCCATGCCATAATTCATTAATTGATATCATGACCTTCACCCTTACTGCAATGGTATCAAGTTATTAGATTTAGCATGAAATTAGCCTGGCTTTAGTTGTGTTACCCGAAATTGGTGTTCTGTGTTTTCATAAATTGATATGCTATCTAAAAACATTGAAATTGATCTATAATAATGCACTGTATGCACTCGCTTTATTGAGCCGACACAATGCATAATTGGAGCTAAATTTACCATAAACTTGAAATATCTGTTTTAGAAAACTAAAAATCATGTCACCACTGCACCGTTTGGTTGAAAGAGCAGCAAAATGTCAAATTAGTCATGAAATCTCAATGAGCTATGTGCTTGTAATGTTCCAACTTTGCGCATTTTTACGTATTCACCATTCCTGAGTAGCCTCAGGGCCAGGCTGTATTGCCAGGGTCAAATTTCATATCTGCATCACTTCATCTCTGTGCATTACAATGTCAAAATGAATTGGGAATTACAATAACCGATTATAAAGCCATATCAATTGGGTGTACTTAAATGGTCCCCTATGCTGAAAATTGCAAATTGGATTCCAATTGGTGAGATAAAGATCAATCTGATAATGGTCAAAAGTATAAATTGCTTATTTAGTACATGAAGCCTATGGTTATTTTTCATACACAGCCATCTTATCAAATCATCAGTTAAATACACGTTTTTAATTACTAAGTAGTTTTTAATTATCTTATGGGCACGTGTGTGTTTTGAAAATATAAGGATATTCATTAAGATTTTTATATCAAATATGCACACTACTATGCATCAGCTATAGCAAAAGCAATAAGTCAGTCAAAATAATAACTGCCTTCCTGGCAATATATTTCCTCAAATTGTATCTTTATTGTTTAATTTATATAGGCTAGATATAAAACTTAAGCAGTCACTCGGTAAGTCATGGCCGAATCCCTAATCACTAAAAAAAATGAAAGAGTAAAAACCCAGCTTTCCAAAACGCCATTCAAATGGTGAAATTGGCCATAAAATCACCGTGACCTTGCCGAGACCTTGCTCACTACTCACACTGCGGTATTAAAACATGCTCAGTGCGTTTTTGTGCGGACTAAAACGCCAGAAACACGGTTATAAATGTGGGCGAAAATAGGAGGAGGCGGAAGTGGCGTTTGGCAGACGCCACGAGAGGTCACGAGAGGTCACGGGAGGTCACGGGGTCAGCAAGATGGCGGTGCTTTGTGGGTGCGGGGATCGGTGGACTGTTCCTGTTTGTTTTTATTCCTTGTTTGATACAAGTTTAGCATAAAAATGACATCAAAGTGTACTATGTTATTCATCGATGCCACAGACAAAATCCATAAAGTAACTGGCGCCTGCAGCCAATCAGAGCAGCTCATTTGCATATATGTAGCTGAAAATTAATAGGTATATTATATGCAGTAAATATATAGATCTGTACTTATAGTGTATATTGTGTTAAATTGTATTTGAAGAACTTAAGCTTGAGCAAAACAGTTATTATACTGATTAAGTAAAATGGCAGCTGTGTCTTCAGCTATGTCAATACAGTGGTAGGAGCTTGCTGGGCAGAACGGTGAGAGTAGAATTACAGTTATTATAACATGAACATTCTTTGCGTCTGTGTGCACCCATTATGATAATAACATAAATGTGCCCGTCAAGGCAGATGCTACTCCTACAGAAACCCCGTAACAGAACACAGCAAAGACCTTTAAATAAGACCCAACTTTGTATTCAAAGGCCGTCAGCTTGGGTAAAAACACCTTGCACAGTGTGGCCTTTCTACTAGTATTACGACCACCTGTGCAACTGCCCTCAAGTGGTCTCAATAGAGACGTGGTTTATTTATGAAGGATCAAGGCAATGTTTTTTGAGTATTTGGGACTTTAAAATTGTCATATTACCGGGGTGGTCTCTCTATAGAGATGGTCTGAATATTCTCCTGTACCATTCACTTCTAGTTTTGCAGCCCCCGACAGATGTGTGCGGGCATTCCTTGACACCGTAACTCCGACAGAAGGATGGAAAGACGCGGGGAACACGGGACATCTGCTGTCTCGTTTGTGTAGGGAAAGGATGTGTTTGAAGAATGTGAAAAGTTGTCTCTTGAAATGAATAAAATACTTGTCAGTTGTATATGACATATGATGGTCTAAATCATCTGTAAGTTGCAGTTTGTTAACCCCGCAACACCCACAAGAATAATATGTAAAATCTTCAGCAGATTAAAGTTCAACATAATATTTTTCTCATCTTATTGAATAAAAAATCACCTCTTTCTACCTGTGGTGTTAATGCAAGTTGTCTTTTTTTATAATTACAAAAAATATATGAAAGGCAAAGCATCAAACACTGTAATTAATTAACCCGGTGTTGACAGAGTGCTCTCTCTTTCGCCCTTCAAGGAGCTCTTTGATTTTGCTTGTAACCGAACCACCCCACAAACTCTCACGACAAGCGATCGATATAGCAATCAATTTGCAAAACTTGTATTGGAGCTAAAGCTAAGAGCTATTTATGGAGATAGCTCAAGTCGCATTTTGCCATACTGAATCCTTTTTTTTATTTTTGGAATATGAAATAAAATGCGTATTTATAAACCATTTAGATATACAGCATATTCACTACAGAATTTCTGACCAGCAATAATCATCACCAGACCATTATAAGTAACTGGCCATGTGTTTTAATCACTCGTTGCTGAATTAAAGATTTGAAAAGCATAGGCCTACTCACAGAATGTTGTCAAGATAGATTAAATTCTTTTGGTAGATTATATTTTACAAAATTTAGACAGGACTCCTTTTTTCAATTGATTGCTAAAATGAATCCGCATTCAGAATACACACTGCTCTCTTTCAAAGCATGAATAAAATGAGGGTCCATTTTTTGTCCATGAATATACGAGCATCATATATCTGTTTAAATCAACATGTGTATTAAAAAGGTACAGTGAAGTAATATGTAGATAAATGACCTAATGTTGAAGATAATTCAAGCTAAATAATGGGCAATGTGTCATACGGAATAATGGTGTAATTTTACATTTAGCCATTAAATGTCGTTATCAGGAATAGCAATAATCCCTGTCATCATGGACAATGTGTTAGCTATTCACAGTTCAAATAGTTCGCTAATAGAACGATATGGCTTCGGTGTTGACAGTTCCAATAATTAATGAGAACTCAGTTGACAGAAGCTTGTTTGATTTAGCAACGCCCATATTGAGGCACGGCCAGCCATTTATGTGCACTGAATGAATATTAAGCAATGAAAGAAAATCCACACAAAGTCAGAAATATCTGTCACTTATAGCATACGTGTTATTCATTATTGCTAGAAAGAGCCCACGAGAAAACACTTATACATTCTTTATTATATACGGATTAAAACACAATGTAGCATACGACAACTATACCATACAGCACACTGATGTATTCCTTCAAACATTGGGGAAGATAAGGAAATATAAAAACATTACACAAAGTCTGAAAATGTCTATCGAGTTATACACTCATACACATAACTGAAACATCCCAAACAAAAGTAACATAGAATAAACATTGTACACATTACAATGTATGTCTCTTTAACCGTATACATGTACGGGGATGTGTGAAGAAAGATAAATCTGCATAAATATTATAGAACACTTACGTTTACAGTGTTTTAGGCAAAAAACAATTTATACAAACATGTGTCTAGTTAAAACACCTCACATAAATGTAACGCATCTACCGAGAAATGTAGCCTATATGTAAAAAAATAAATCTACTCCGTATTACACCTGTTCAACCTCTAAAATGTACATTGTGAAAATAAGTAATATAAAACTGCACATAGACCATTCTATTGTATACACACAGATATCTACTTAAAACACCTGACATACAAGTCACGTATATCTACAGTGCTACACACATGCATACATGCATGTAACATAAATAATCGTTCTTACAATACACTGTATAATCTCTTCAACCGGACACATGCACATTGGGAAAACAATAAAAAAGAAACTCTTCTCAGAGAGGAGAGAATGTATACACCAATAGGTCTATTTGAAACACCCCATATGAAAGTCACTTATCTACACACAAATAAATACCAAACACATGCGCACTGCATAAACTATGATAACCCACACCATACACTGATATATCTCTCCAAACAAACAAAGTCCAGGCAGCCAACGTAGTAACAGAGCAAAACAAACAAAATCACCATCATCAATCTAAACTAAAGCAGCAGCAGCCAAAAATTCTCCAACATAAAAACCACCACAGCCGCGCGGACGCGAGCCGCACGGGGTTAACCCCAACGTTCCCACGCCGAACAAAGAACCGTTGTCGCGAGAAAAGGCGCCCGCGGCGGTGGCGGCGGCCGCTTGGCTTGTGCATGATAACAATAAGATTAATGCGATTTTGATGGCAGCTGCGGCCCTCGAAGGATTAAAACGCGAATTTGCGGTTGCAAACTCTGTGCGTTTTTTGGAACGGGGAAGCTGACAGTCGATTTGGGTCGCAGCGGTTCGTCTTTAAGAGGCGGGTTTGTGCTATTTTGGCGATTTTGGTAAATTGTGTATAGAATTTGTTTGTGTAAGCGTTTGACTGAACGTGACTGAACAGGCGCATGGGGGATTTGAACAGGGTATCTTAGGTCATCAGTTTAGAACAGAACTATAAATATATTTAGTTATTGTGAATCACAACAGATATTAGATTTAGTGCCACATTGGCCGGCAAATCACTTTAGAATCATAATTGGTAACAAATGTAATTTTTGCAATGTATAGTCCATAAAACAGTTACAGAGAAGTGTGAGAAAGATTTGATTTAACATTTGAAAATTTATGTTGAACAATGCTTATAATAATACACTAAATACTATTTAGATTTTGCTAGATAAAGATGCACATATAGTCCAAGTAAGACTATAACAAGACCACCTCTGTACATGCAAAAGCGATATATAGCTTATCATCGATCATTGTCTCTAGAGCTTTGTGACTTAATCAGTATGTACGAAATCAGACCTCAATTGATCCCAGCTCTTAGCATGGGGCAAGACAGGACAAAGAGAGACCCAAACGCCAGAGCGGCCTGGCGGTAGAGTAATGCATCAGTTACCTCACTGAATTGACGAATTTGCTATATGAAGATACACTCCAGTTCACAAACTGATTAAACCATAGGCTCTGATGTTTTATCACAGACTTTTCAATGTTTTATTAGGGAATGTTGAATAGAATGTTGCAACTTTGTATGAATTAAAAGAGCTTTACGTATTGAATAATAACTACGCATGATGGGTGTCTTGGTGCATTGACAACTATCTCTCTAATTGTATTCTAAAAATGACAAGCAAGTATAGGCAAATTCAGATAGTTAAATGAACTAAATTAGTTCGTTTGATGATTTGCCATTCATAAAACAGAGATAATGATTAGTTATTAGCCCGAAAAGGAATTTTTATAAACATGTTATAACAAAGTATAGCAACGATACAAACATTGCTTGGAGTCAGTATTGATTTAAAACACGCAAATAACAGCTACTAATATTGGAACCTACATAAAATAAAACATTAAAGAAGCAGTAACAGATAAAACACATATTAATGGACAGAAATTAGTCGATATTTTACTATCACACTATATAAAGAATACGTAAAACACATGACAATATTTCATGAGCCCAACAGAAGGAAGTATATAATCACAATGAAATATAAAAAAAAAAAAAAAAAAAAAAAAAGAAGAAAAAGAAAACAAAGACACACTGCAAGAAAACGCCCGTCAGCTCTGCAAAATACATGGGTAAGAAGTCATTCATAAAACATGGGCAACGAATTCTAACTGCCCATACTTAATTAACGTAGTTCATGCCAATATATCCTCTCTTTTTTTAACAGAAATATAGTTAAGACCGTTGTCATGAAAATTGTGACCACAAAGAGATTTGATACAATCCAACGGAGGACAAAATGTGGATATCAAAAATCACGGTTGATCACTCAACTTTGACAACAACAAAAACGTTTATAAAAAGTTGGCCTTCAAACGTGTCAAAACATGACGATACGCTACGATTTCCGATCGTCGTTTATTTTTTTCTTGCGGTCGACGATGTGGTTTATTGAGTGAATCAATGTGGTGTCTGTGCCATCCACTTAGTTAGACCTGTCTAGAGATGTCATTGTTGCTGCCCTTAGAAAAGGCAGAAGTCAATATAGGCAGCAATAATTTATAGGTCTAGCATTTGCCTTTATTTAGCTCTTTGTAAAAACAAAAGAAAACTTGCAAATAACCCTTCTTTCATGGTTAAATGATCCATGGATTTTTTGTCCAAAATGTAAAGAAAATGTGTGTGGTTTGTAATAAAAACGTGCCTAATGTAAAATCGATTCTATGTTTTGTGTCTACCGGACCATTTTGCACGTTTGAAAAGAAGCAAACATTATATCAATATAATTAAGTTACCATGAGTAGGAAAATGTATAAATTGCAAAATGAATATACAGATATTTTATAAAGGCCTGTACTTTAACCATCGTCCATTCTACAAACTCAAATTCTACCGTGGTATTTAATTCATTGCCTATTAATTCGGCTTATTCTTCAAATCACAAGATATGCCTTGATAAAATAACGTGAAATATTTTTATACAGAATGTGTGCAGTATAAAAGCAGATTCCCGTTGGCCAACAATGATGAAATGGACAGACGTTATTTCTGATTTTTGTACAGATTGTTTTAAGAAACCAGTTTTACCAACAAAGTTTCATTGTTCACGTTCATCAAAACGTGCAAAGCAAAATTTTATATTCAACGAAACAACATTCGCACAACGAAAATTCACACCCGTCCGAGAAACTTCCGGTTGAGCCAATTTAATAGGAGGAAACTCGTAGAAATCGCGCTCAAAATGGAGTGGCTTCCTGCCCACTTCCGGTCCTAATTACTGAGCCGGAAGAACGTGAAACGTAGCGGATTGGGCACGTTTGGCGTGACGTGCTGGTGACAGAACTACGCTCCCGGCACGTCGCTACGTCACGAACGTAGGTCCTTACGTAAGTTTCATTAACTCTTCATTAAAGTGAACGATTGACCGATCTAGGAACTCTACTAGCAGGACAGATATAGAAAAAGAGGTCTTAAGTGTCCATTGAGCAGGGTTTAGATATACGTTCACGCATCTGTTCTCATAAATTGTTCTTGGTTAATGGAATCGGACCTCAACAGTAAACTGTGTTTGATGAATATATGAGCTGTCCAATCGACTATTTCTTAATTCTGCTTCCCTTTAGCATAATTTGATAAATACCTTAAGGAAATTATGATTTAAAAGTATGAATTTGTATTTCTTTGTATGAATTATCATTGATGTGAAGGTAAGAGAACTCAATTTGATGTTAGTGATACACAAAAGAAGAAAATTGCTTTTTAATATTTAGTCCATTAAGTACTCATGTAGGAAAACCACATTACAGGCTTGGGCAAGATCAGGTGAACATTTCAACATGTTTGATGTTATATGATGTAACTCTTATCATTAGAACTTTGCCATAGAACCAACTCTATAATAAGACCATATTTTTAAAAAAGGCAAGACTTATATGATGCCGGTCGGATAATATAAATAAATTTGGCAAGAGAAGATTTTTTTTCATTCATCGGGCTCTTCCAATACGCATCGGCGCAAAACTGAAACTAGGGATCAAAATAAACGGATACGTGACGGCATCGTCGGAAACTCTTTTACACTGTACATAGTCTAGTGTTACATTGCATTGTATTTGAATACTAGAGATACAATAGTCTTGAGTAAGGTGAAATATATTGAGAATTCTAGAATATAATCGCTCGTAAGACAATAGGGGAACCCACTTCAGGTGGTCTATTTATGGAGGCTTGTGGGAAATTCTGTGACCCAACATTACAGCTGCCAACACAACAAACATACAGATCATTCCAACTACATGGCTAGGACTATTCTATATTTCTCTTTGTTTTATGGCAGTGTATGTTAAACATGCTTACTATTTACAAAACGTTTCCCAGCTCAAAATAAATAACCAATAAAAGTCAACAGCATGTTTGGCGACTATCTCACAGGACCCCGTGCGTTAACCCCGTGCGTCCCACCACCGCCAGTTAACTGTGCGGGTGAAACCTGCAGTCGGGGACATTCGCCCGTCCAATCACCGACCTTAATCACAGCCGACAGCCGACACACAATGGCACCAAGGGCTGAAAGAGATCACCTCGGTACTGAGGCTACGTGAGGTCAGCCTTACGAGAGGTCAAAGATTCCATTATTAGAGTTATTGTTGAAGTAAATACAAAATAAGCCTGCCATTACACATAATATTATGTGTCCAGTTAATTTTTGTTATATGGTATAAAGCAGTGGGTCTCATGATTCATTTATTTTAATGTACTTACCTCCAAAATAGCAGAAACTAATAAGAGCTCTGGGTTTCTGATAACAGTCATACAAACGTAATTTTGTAAGAAAAAGTCAGTCAGACTTGTGACGCATATCAGTAAGCATGATGTGGTTTATAACAGAACATAATCAGAGCACCAATGCGGGGATGAGCGCGCTGGGATGAGACACCAGGCCATGTAATCAGCGTCGGATAATTACAGGCGGGTAGGGTCATTATCAGGGTGATACCACGGGCAGGTGGTGTCCAGTCTGGGACTGCCGCCGGACACCCCCAGAAAGACGCCACTGTGAACAGCCTTAATGGTTACGACCCTTCTATTTGGACTTCTAAATCCAGATTTTTGTGGGTGCAAACCTCAATACAACGAGACAACTGTGACAATGCAGAGGAGTTCAAAGAGAGATCTATAGTTGTTGAGGCCACTTGAGTGAAGTCACATGAGACCGTCACTAGATATTATAGCTCTGTAGCCAATAGGCTGACACGCTCCCATCTCATTCAGCCGGCCTGATGGGCAGGTGTGGTGGGGGGGGGGGCAGGTGTCCAGGCCGGCACGAGGGGAAGGGAGAGGGTGGGGGGGGGGGCTTTTTTCTTTTATTTTTTTTATTTTATTTTTTAAATCCACCAGAACCATAACTTAAGACCACCCCAAGAAAAAAGACCATCATTTCTCACGGTCGCAAACTTGCATAAAAACACCACCAGTATATAGACTTCCAAATAAGACCACCTCAATAAAGAAAACCTTTCATATTTCATATTTCAAATTTCATCTATTGTCAAGCCTTGACAACAAGAACATATAAAATACAATGGATAATACATTAAAATGAATAATACAATGAAACATCTAGAATAAAGAACATATACAATACAATGAATAACACATTAAAATGAATAATACATGAAAACATATATGATACATATAACAAAGACCTTTCTAGTAGTGGACGCAACTTTGCATAAAGACACCCGCCACTAAACCCCAATTAGACCATCTCTATAGAAATCACTTGATGCATCCCCCGTTTCTGATGTGTTGTGAGCGTGCTGGGCTGAATACAGGGAGCCGGCGTGAAGGTCACGGGAGAGAGGGGCAGGTGGGAGGGTGTGGCGGCAGATAGAGGGATTAGGGAGGACGGCTGGTGGGGATAATACTCTATATTGATGCGCACACGTGGGGTGGTAGTGGGGGAAATAGTGCAAGGTTTGGCCTGATGGCATCACTGATATTTGCGGAGTATAAATTTATTTGTGTATTTTGAATGTATAGTATTTTCCATTATGGACCAAGAGGGATGTAGTTTTATATGTATGATTTGTCAATTGGATAAAGCAAACGGAAATAGAAGCATTGAAATAATAACATTTCTGTGTTACTGGGTACTATAGAGATGTCCAAAATTGGTGATCTTGTTACATCGAAAGAAAAGTCATACATGTATGTATCAGCTGGTATATATGTATTATGTATCAGCTGGTATATATGTATTGATCAAATGTGATGTCCTTATTTTACAATCACGGCTTAAACTGCACTATCAACTATAACATTTAAGTAGAAGTACATTGTACCAATGAAATAAATCAGTACTCATGCCACGGGAAGGCTCTGGGTGAAAGATGAAATGATACTCGGCGACAATTTTGCAATACGTGCAGATAATGACTGATGTATAACAGCACAGCATGAGCAAATCGATTTGTTTGGGAACAGATTTTTCTTTTATCAGCTAGAGTTATACTACATACATGCATGTACAAGAATGTACCTTACAAAAGTCAACGTACGAAACAGCATACATGTATAACATTAAGTGTAAGAACCCATTAAATCCCTGTTTTGTTAATAAAGAAACTCTACGATGAAAACAACAACTTGAATAAAATAATGGCGCTAACCTAGGCGCTATTATACTTTTTACTCAATTATTTACAAAGCTAATTTAATCAAACAATCAAATAGTTTTATTTTACATACCTATTAAACGAAACACGTCAATCAGTTGAAATACACTCCTACTTCCAAGCCTGTTCTTGTATCTTTTACATAAGAAATAAACAGACGTGTAAGACCTTCCCCCCAAAACACACAAACTCTGCCCAGACCCCGCACTGACCGACCCAGCACCCGTCCCACAATCCCCCGGTGTGCTGCGTCCTGCTGTCTGGAGCACCGATCCAGACGCTGCTCCAGAAAACAGATGGCGTCCTGGCGGGTTTATAGTCTGCGAAAGACGCGCGATTCTGGAACTTGTCTCTGGAAAATTATACACAACTGGATAATACAGATCGACTCATAGTGTGTGAAGATTCAAATCACATAGATGAAGTATTCTGTTTGACATTTCCAGACTCACACTAAAATTACTGCTAATTTTACGGGCCACTCTTATTAACATTTTCAAGCCCTCCTCCTAAAAAAATAAACAAAACTAAGTTGAGTTTTTTCAACCCCCTTTCCCAGCCACCACCGTAAACCATGCCAAGTACCAACCACCTCACCATATCAGTCAGATCTATTTATATTTCTTTCACAGCACTTACTTTAACCAACATTTGAACCTCTCACCAAAACTGTGTATGGAGCTAACACGCTGTATTGAATAACGCACACAAATGCTTCATACAGATCAAACATTAGAACTATCATTATTTACCATTGTGAGTCTCTATACAGATCCACAATCACAGATCTAACAGCGTATAAATCATTAGCACCTCGTAAAGCGCTCTGCGGTACCGGGTTGCCGGGTTACAGTGCATGGGGATATTTACTGGTGGAGTGGTCACTTGTGGTCACTCACAAAGCACTGACCATATAACTGACCATACATGGGGTCTGTGTGTACTTGCGAAGGCGCTAGAACCACACAGCCAAAGGTTAGGTAGATTACACCAAAGTGCTAAGAGGTCACATCCCCAACCAAAGGGTCACTTAATAAAAGTAATTACATGTATATATTACATAGTGACATCCCCCAAAGTTTACGTGGTCACATCACATAACCAAAGGCTAGGTGGTCACAACACTCAGCCGAAGCTTATTATAAATTATAACAAGTCACATCAATTGGATCTTGTACAGCCAATGTCTCTGGCAGGATTCGAACTCAGCAATGACACTATCATGCAAGTGTGCCTCCCACGTTCCCTGGAAATGATAATAAAGATTCAGATTCTATAAAATGCAATACTCGACACAGGATCGTAAACGGCCTTCTCTTTGTGTCGCCGCATTCCTGACCCATGTAATATAGATACAGTAAAAACTCTAATTCAGACCATCTCTACATTGATCACCTCTATAATAAGACCACTTTTACGGTCCCAAACCTTCATACTACCTTTGAAATGAGCATATGCACCTGAGAAACCACCTCTTTGTTGAGACCACATGAGAAGCCTAGGTCCAAATATGGTCCTAATAGAGAGGTTCTGCTGTATGCTTACTGTACACATGTGTCTGTCTCCACCGTGTGCTATGGATACAGAACGGCCAGATAAGTGTGTTTGCGGACCGCAGAGAGAACCCCACGACTGCGGCACGTCGCGCTGATAGGCTGATAGAGGGGATCGTAAAGTATTTACTGACCAACACGTTTCAAAGGCACCTGCATGGGGTCCCAAAATAGCAAATAACTACACCAGTGTCCGGTGATTCAGACTTAGGCAGTTCCAGAGGGTGCGCCCCCCACCCCGTTCCCCAACAAAAAATACTTCATTTTCATAGAGTTTTTCATCTTGTCGATGCACCCCCTATTTTTATCTTACGTGGATTTTCCCCCATCAAAAACCTGGATATGCCCGTGATTCATTGTGGGATATTTAAATTCGTTGCCATGTTATCTTTGCAATTGTCCTAAAAAAATAGGCGTCGACTAAAAATCGCCAGACAATATAGCATAAGATGCCAAGTGTTTCCTTTTTCAGGTTAAAAAACTTCAGAGTTATTCACAGAATGTAACCTTCTATTCAGAATTATTGCCTTTTACCCTGTACAGTCCCAACTAGAGGGATTATGACGGACACTCGAGTGTGTGAATTCGCAAACGTGAGCGATAATAGGAGAGAGATAGACTGACAACAGAGCTGTCAACTGTGGGGAATTTATCATGTTTCTGATTAAACAGGTTTGGATACAATTGAAGAGGTTACAATTGACTGGTCATGATAATGTGTTATGCTGGTGTAATGTAAAAAAAGCAAATGACTGAAAGGAATAGATAGAATAAACAACGGCGCCTAAAAATAGCGTGTGTGTGTGTGTGTGTGTGTGTGGGGGGGTGTGTGTGTGTGTGTGTCAAAAAATGTGTGTGTGTGTGTGTGTGTGTGTTTGTTTGTCAGTGTGTGTGTGTGTGTGTGTGTTTGTGTGTGTAATGTGTGTGTGTGTGCGTGTGTGTGTGTGTGTGTGTGTGTGTGTGTGTGTGTGTTCATGGGGGAGAGTGATTTATTTAAAAATCTAGCCTCACATGCGACAGATTTTCGTTGGTTTCATTGAAGTAATTGGCAATGAGAGTGCATAAGGGAGTTGCAATTATTCATATGCATGGCCTTGGCCGGGGGGATGTTGGGATGGGGAAGGAAGCAAGATAACTCAACCTGATTTTCTGGGCGTGGTCCAAAATTTTGTTGGTTATTTTAAGCTTTAATGTTTACATCCAAAATCATAATAATGGTAGCCCCCAAACAAGCAGTGCCAGGCTTTATCAGACGTAGACGGAAGTGAGATACGCACACCGGACAGTGACGGCTGCGCAGGAAGAGTGCGCACAGGGATTAGGGAACGGGAGGAGGAAGTTCGTAATGACTATAAGCATGAAACAGACGGTTCCATATTATGGCAAGCTAGATTTGTTGTATTGTTAGTTTTCGTGTTGAATCAACAGTTTTATCTGGAAGTTTGAATCAAAGATTTGCACATCGTCGTCTGCACAGCTTTATTATTCACATGGCCTTTACAAGTCCATGTTCATAATGCTAATATGGTGTGATATATGAGATCTATAATATAAGAAAACACGGTTCCGCAGAGGCCCCATCCTGTCCAGAAAATGAATGGTCGTCTGCAAAGTTTGCCCGATCATGCTAATTAAAAGGCTTTTAAAAGTTTTTTTCCCAATTTTAAAGGTTTTCTTTAAATTGTACGACTGCTTATATATTCTCGTAAACCGACGATCAGCGTTTTCTGAACAATTGTCATTTTTATGGGGAAAATAATTGAATGAATCCATCAAAAACTGACTACAATGAACCCGCCGATCTGTTTACGCATGAGTGAACCCGCCGGGTATTGATTATTGCTCGTCACGCATCGCTGGCCGCGAGTAAACAAACGCACGTGCTCGGCGCGGCAGTATCTGTGATTTCTCTTGCGGAGTCTCATCAGTATTTTTCTCTGCTTGTTTATACTGTGTAAATAATTTTCCCTAAAAATATATTATCGGTTCTGTTGGTATTACTGGTGTGTTCACTAAAATGGGGATCCATAGACAAGGCATTATTGTGCTTTGGAAAAATGAAGTAGGCCTATTCTCTGTTTATGTGTTTCCGATAAGCAAGGATAATCAAGATCTATCTTCTCTCAAATTTCATGGAAAAATCCCGTTAATATCAGATTTAAAATCGATTGACATTATCCCAACCAAAATAGACATCAACGTTCGATTCACAGCTAATTCTGACCAACATAACGGTATCAACTATAGCTAACAATGTACCCTCAAACGTCATAGTACCCATCAATATTAGCCAGGCATCTAACTCAGTTCACCGTATCAAGCACACTCTCCCCAATAGAGAACTCACGTGCTCATTAATATTAGATCCACGCCCAATTAGCAGTCACCCCCGCCAAGCCGAGCGATGGTTAAAGCCCCGTGAAGCACCTGCCCCCAACCCGTGCGTGAGGCAAGCGGCCGGGTAGGCACGGTGGCGAGGGGCTGAGGAAGCTGACTGAGTCACTCATGAGGAGCTGAGCGCACCTGTCAGGTCCACCTGTCTGTGCTGTGTCCACTCAGGTGTATCATGTGGCGGGGGAATGTTTGATGAGGAATTCAATGCATGATCTCTCCTATCAGCATCATCGGTATTGATATGTTTCAACCTCTGTGTACTGTAAATATGAATGCAATTTGTAATTGATTAAGTAATTACTGAGTCACATCCATTGTTTAAAAAATGAATAGCACTGATTAAGATCACATGCAATTTTACACATGATTAGTTAAAAATAATCATTCATGAAACTGCATCTAATCTTATCTAATCATTGTTATTTATTCATGTAATTTGTGATATGCGTACATAAATATATTCCATTTAAGGAGCACCCATAAAGAGAGACCACCTCTATAATAAGATAATTTGTCGTGGTTCCCTTCAATACAACATACATGTAGATACACAAAATTTACTAATGTCAACATATGTAACATGCAAACTGGCGCTTTTCAAAATCCTTTCTTGTATTATTTAGTTTCTTTACTGAAAACTTCCATTCAAATACATTTCATACTGTAGAAGATACCCCCCCCCCCCGGTACCAATATAATGCCAGTTCTTCCAAGAACCTGAAACCCCTCGTCAGGTGATCCCCTCATGGTGCCATGAAAGAGACACTGATGAAGCTAATTACTGCTGATTAGTCGGTGATTAGAGTCACTGGGATCCATGTCCAGACTCTGTAACGTGTTGTTGCTTGCTGCTATATTTGCGTGTGTATTGTTTACAATGTTGGATGCTGATACATTTGTACTATTATTTTCTAATCTTGCATGATGTCTTTGGTGCCGATTCACCAGAATTATATTCTAACAATGTGTAAGTGCTTGTATGGACGTGCAGAGATCAAATTCACAATTTCGTCAATGACCATGTGAATGTTTAAATGTTTAAGAAGGTATTAGCTGTAACCCCCCAAAAAAAAAAAAAAAAAAAAAAAAAAAAAAAAAAACAAAAAACAAAAAAAAAACAAGAAAAAACAAAGAAAAAATGCAGTCCCACTACCTACCCGCATACATGAACCTTGTCAACAATTTGTACATTAACATAGCCATCCAAACATACACACTGTGTGAGAGGTTTGAAATTAACGAGAAATTTCTAAATTTAGCTCCACCTTCAGCGTGTACTCGTGTATCTATCTCCCCCCCCCCCAAACCACCACGACACACAATCCACATAAACACACTACACAGCCTTGAGCCCCCACCCCTAGCAGTGTTATCAACACACGGTGTAAAATAAGCAGCTGGTTATCATGCCTGGTGACGTATCAACACCAGCAAAATAAGCGTCTGAGAGCGAGAGAACCTGGGGCCTTCTGGTACAGCATGACCCCGGTTACTGGTCAGCTGAATAGAGAGAGAGGCCACTGTATTGAACGGTACTACAGGATTGCAAAGAATCTAAGTATGTCATTTTGTGCTGGGATTGTGTGCATTTATATTACTGTTGCAATATTATTGCCCACTATAATCTCGATCTTTATGCATGGTTGCGTGTATTGAAATTGTAGGTACTGTGCATCTATTGCGTATGTTTAGTATATGTGATTCAGGTGGATTAAAGATTTGAAAGGGATAAGAACAAAATTTAGAAAAAGTAAAATGATAAAATTCCTATATCTAACAATATCATGAATAAGAATATGAATATTTTGACCATTATGTGGTCCCAAACTTCGAAACCAGACTATATTTTAAACCTCAGTAACTAAGAAACCAATTTTCTCTATTTGACACCACTTGAGGTCAGATCCAGGTGTGGTCATTAAAGACAGTTTCTACCGTACGCTGTAACAGGACCAGAGAAAACAAACAAGCAGGAGCTGGGGACCACGGGGTCTGCCTGCCCGGCCCGTGTAGTGAGGAGGTGGCCCCGGGGGGATCGGGCGGGTCCTTGGGAACGTGAGAGGTAGAGAGGATGTGTCTATCAACGCAGGGCAGATCGCGATAACCAGAGGTATACCAGGTTTCTGTGGTTTGTTTGTGTAAAGTAAATATATTGGCATGGTGTGTGTAGGTAGTGAAAAGAGCACAGTTGGTAGACGCACATTACATGGTATGTACATGAGTTGGATTTTAATTTTGGAAGAAATATGTAGTAAGTTTGTAAAAAAAACACACAAAAAAAAAATTGTAAAATTGAGAAGGTCTCTAGAGATGAAAAGTTTTTTGTAAGATAGAAATAAATTTTATATATTGTCGAGAAAGTGTGGTAAGGAAAGACGATTGTACATAACATATTGGACACTGAAATTTCTGTGTAACTGTGTTTTTAGGCTGAATCCTCCAGGCTCTAACAGGTGAAGCCGGCACCTGCATGGATGGTCCTCATACAAGGCATTCCAGTGAAGTGACCAGCCCGGCTGCGGTGGGTGTGTCAGTCCGGTCAGCAGGGGCTCGGATGATAGCGCATTATAGGGCCCACAAGGAGGGGGCTGGGTGTGTGTATGTTGTATACTGGCCTAGTACAAGAATGATTTTTAATTCTGTTCTTTCGAAACGTGCTCCGAAAGCTGTGTGATACAACCTCCATGACCCACCAAACGGTAGTCAGTGAGACTGCCCATAGCTGACTGAGAATTGAACACTAAGAATGCCCATAGATGACTGAGAATTGAAAAATAACAACAATACACATAAAAAACAACATGTGATAAAACCCTGGATTATATTTAAAAAAAAAAAAAAAACGTTAAAAAAAAATAATTGACAATAAACACGATAAAACACGTAAAAAAATTATGGCTTACATCACCCCAGTTGATTGTCTTTTTTCATATTCCATGCATTTTCTATGTATTTTTACAGAGGAGCTTACAAATACGAAAAACACGATAAAACACGAGCCCAGCATCCCGATGCTATCTGCCGTTTGTTTGACACTCACTGACGTTTATTTGATGTTTTAGTCATCAGTGTCCCCGGGGGATGACGTCACAGATAGTGCGGACTGTAAACAGGCACCCGGCCTGTGGTCCGTGTACTACTAAGGTTTTAAAATATATCAAGATCACCCCTGCGAGAGTTTAACAAGCGGTCTCTACAGTTTGTCGTATACTAGAGTTGGTTACAATACAATACAATGCAATTCAATTCAATTCAATTCAATACATTATAGTGAACTGTATACAGGAAGAAAAGAAAATGCAAATAAAATACAAATAAAAATGATAATTTCATATTAACTCCCAAAAGCGGTGGTAAAAAGAAATTTTTATTGTTGTCTTTGACAGCTTGACAAGTGTCTTTTGACTTTATATGTACGGGTAAAGAGTTCCACAATTTAGAATACTGGTTGCTTTAGAGAGATGGACATTCAACTGTTCATCTCCATACTACTGAAATAAATGGCAAAATACCAGGTGTTTGTGTATTTCGGTCATTTTACATAAAACCGGGTACTGTTTGTTTGTTTTTCACAATGGCCAGTTCAATCCGTATGCATTTGTGAAATATGTGGGAATATTTTGGTATCTGTTTTCGTACCTATTACAACAACATCCAAGTAATACAATGTGTTACGAAATTTCAGCAAAACCATGCAGATTATTCTTATTCCACAAGGCTCTGTAATGATTTAACACGCACATACACAAATACACTAAAACACATCTAAACGAGCAGAATCTCATATGATGAGAAATGACTCGAGGTAAAGGAAGATGACTAAAACAACCTACCTACTCGTACACGAGACGCAGGGGGTTAAGCCCCATGCCTTGCACATTCCAGCCGCCACCTGTCCCTTGTAACCGGCGCCATTTGCCAACTTTCAGCCAATTCTTCTTGACCAAAGGATCGTGTACACAGCAGAATTATACTGTGTCCCTATTTGTTTTTGGTGTCATTTTTTTTCACTTCTCTATTAAATGAAATAAACAGTAGATATTTATACTGTCTGTAATGTCCTATTGCATTTTGAGAGCAAATCTTGAGAAAATGAAGATATATATAAACCTTAAAACTAGCTATATTCATTTAGAAATAAACTATTGAACACTTCCAACATCCGCTCTGGAGATAAGGATCGCCCCGTGTGGTTTTGATCCTCCCTAATCCCACGGGGATTATGGCCGCCGGCGCGGCTTATCTCTTAATCCTCCAGGCAAGAATCCAATGTCTGCTGCATTTTTGTTTTGTATTGCTGCAGATTTTTGCTGTTTATACAATGTTAGGTGTGTATTTTTGCCCTGGTTTGGACCTGTTCTTTTTATAAATAATTATTCGTGTTGTAGGAAATTCTGTGTGTTCATGTTAAAGGTATGATGGAAATTTAGAAGGGAGATGTGTTTCAAATTTAGTTTTTGTCTTTGAAACCTTTGGAATGATTACCCAAGTTTCTAACAACTTACATGTAACAGTGGCCAATACCACGAATACCTTAAAATGTGAAGTGAGTTTTGTGTAATATTTATTTCCTAAACTTGAGCCTGACAAAGATTTAAAGGAAGACACATTTATGGCACGATACTGAGATAACTGGAGGTTTCCAGCATTTACCATGTCAATATATTCGAATAAAAATCTGCATTTTAGCTGTTTGTGCCATAACGCTACTGACGATCTTTATGAAATGAGGAAGTACTTGAGACACGGAAATAAAAAAAAGATGATTTTAGTTCACCATAAAACACCTCTGTTAACTTGTGGCTCCATCCAGTAGAATTATACTTCCTTGCACTGGTGAGAGACAAGGTTATAAAAAATACCTTTCGATATTGAAGGGATATGCCTTTTATTTCTGTCAAACCTTCTCCCACATCTTTATTTCTACAAAGCATATTTCTACATCGATACTGGTCATAACTGAGCACAAGTTTTACTACCATAATCTTCTATTATACGTCATCGAGTCGCCCGAAAGAGACAGGAGATAAAATTTCAATCCGCAGAATTTGGAAAACACCTGCAAATATATGTGAAATGCGAACAAAGATATAGCAACCAAAACTTCTCTCTGATGCACACCACACAGCAGCTTTAGGCAGTTCATCACCAGGAAAGGGAAAATGTGATACTAGTATAAGCTGCTTTTACAAACTATAATATAACGATATGATTACTTTTAAACTACACTGTGGTATGTTAGTTAACAGAACCACAGCAAAAAGATGAACAGAAATCATGATATTATAGTGGAAATTCATCTATCCTAGTATATCTACATACGAATAAACAGTTTATTACTTTTAGATTATTTTTATATATATTATCCTTTGGTTGAAAGTAATAAACTGTGCATTTATACGGAAATCATGATGTATTTGACACAGTGTCAAACATCAAAACTAGCTGCATAAACAACAGCGATTGTGGAAGGCTAAATTCTCAAAATGATGTCACCAAAAGTGATAATATTCTTGTCTGTTGTTGTTGATTTTGTTACATCCGGAAGCAACGTACTAACAAAGTCTATTCCTTCCAAAAAAGTCCCGCGGAATAACGCGAGATTTTCCACCAACCACACGCAGACGAGAAAAGTGCGATTAGTTGAAAAACAGACGAGAAAATTTGTGGGCGAATGGAATTGCTGCGACGTGGTGATTGGTGGAAAATAGTGGTGGGTGTGTGTTGATGGGGAGGGGGCTTTTGTGGTGAAATATTTTGGTTTTACTAAAAAAATATTGACAGTAATGTGTTGCTTAGATGTCATAGTGTAGGAGCGGTTACTATATGGTTTAAATTTACACACATTTATATGGGCATTTTTGTTTTAAATGAATCATATTTTTGCTATAGTTTCAGTTTGATTTATTTCAATATGTTTTGTATGTATTGTTATGTTTATATGAGGATTATTTTTCATTGGGGATAGTATTTTTTTAATTGTTATGTTGAAGGTGCGCCCCCCCCCCACCCCCCGATATTATATCGAATGTCTCCATTTTTGTTGTTTCTACTAATTCTAGTCTTATGTTTTTCATTCTTTGGTTGCCTGGTTCGCAGTGATACATTAGAATAACAAAGATATTTTAATATTCACCCAAACTTCTGTTCAAGCATGGCTTAATTTCTAAATATAGCGTATGCAAATAATGTGTACATAGGACTATTAGTGTGCGGTCTATCAAAGCAAAGGGCCTCTTAGGCTACTGCCCAATCTATTTGTACATCATTATTTATAACAGATAACAAATGACAGTATTCTATTTCGGATATCGTCTACATATTTAAAAGAAAACATAAGATCATATCCATAGAACAAGAGGATTGCTTGTACAGAGTTATACAGAACATAGTAAAATCATATTTGTATTTGATTTATTTGTTAAGTAATTTGATTTAATATATCACAGTTTTTATTCTATGTCAAGAAAAAAGAGGCTATTTAGAAACATCTATTTTAACTAATAAATTAGCTTGCATAATTTGTGCAATATTTAATAAGTTGCTAAACAAATTGACAGAGGTTTTATTTAAGTTCAATACTAGCAGGTTAATTCATAATGTGCATGAAATTTACCCTGACCTCAACAAGTATCAAAGTAATAATGCACTCTAATATCACAAATCAAAGAGCTTTTCCAATCCCATCTAAATCACCCAATCCACCTCCTACCGACGCACGGATACAATCATAAATCTGGATCCAGATACCGGATTCTGTCATGGATCTAGATCCACAGTCCGGCTGCTATCAAAGATTTGATCCAGATCAAACATGACAGTGCTGGATCCCTCCAGGACTCCCGACATGTAGCGAGGTCAAGTCAAAAGACCTTGTGGTGCTGCCGGTTATCGTGGCTCACAGGGGGCATGGAGAACTAGGGGAGGGCTTAAAACTCAACTATATCTTTAGAGGGTGGGGGCGGGTTATGGTTGAAAGAGTGTATGGGGAGAGGGTGGCTATGAAATTTGATGTGTGCATACTATATGTAACAGGGTTGACTCGAAAAACATGGCAGTACATTTTTTTATGGGGGGGTGGGGGGGGGGCTGGGGTGTGTGTGTGTGGAGGGAGCTAAATGTGTTTTTTTTTTACAAATTTAGGCGAAGACATTAACATCATACTACAATGGTTTCATTTTCGTGCTCCGCTCTAGCCATCGTAAATTGTAGCCCCATTGTATCAGATGCATTAGTTATTTTGGCGAGGCAATTTAAGAAAACCAACACCTTTTATTCAAATTACTCTAAACCTAACCATTCACCATATTCGTGCTTTGTCAATTCCAAAATTCGTAGTTTAAGATGTTGATATTATTTTGTATATAACCACTTAAGACCAGTGTACATGGTCGCTATTATAAGCTGACAGGCACCACATTTTGAAGGCCTTTCATTTCTGCAGCATTTAAAATTACAAAATCTTACATATCAAAGCATTTAGAAAGACTAAGCGCATACATGTATTTCAAAGCCTGTGAGTTAGAGGGGTCAACCCCCACTTGATTCTGACATTTTGTCCTCACTACCATATGAAAGATCCCAGCTTTGTTGTCAAGTGTTACTTTATCGTAGTTTTTCATGCGTTTTGCAAAGGCTTTGTAGTGGTTTTCAGTGTATTTTTGTATGTGTTTGGTGTTCGTAAGATAAATTTAGAAAAAAATGTTAACAGCAATGACTGATTCGCCTTCGATATTCAGACTGATAAACACTAACTTTAAGCTTGCTTCAAATAACTTATAAAATAACTGGTTGCTCTGAAGTTGAAGGAAGACTTCAGAAGTTGAAGCTGTATGCTCTCTGATGATTTTAAAGGCTTCCAAAATATTTATGCAGTAAAACGTTTGAAGGTTCTGTTGGCGTTTCTTTATCTAAGGTTTCTCACAATATTTTGGATCACTATCTAAAGATCTTTGATTGTTTATTCTTTATGGGTTCAATACCAATTACTCTACTAATTAAAATAGACTGCATGTAGTTAAACGCAGAAGAAGTCATATTACTTAATACAGGTGAAGACTTTAAAATGGGACAGTATTACTTAAAATGTCCAATCGATTCATTTGGCTTATCCTTCTGTCTTTCTACATGTACATATGCATGTAGTAATTACTTCATGCCAAGTCCACTGCCCTAGCGTTATGTGATGACGTTATTTGATATTAGGCCTGACGAAGCCATTTTGTCAATATGAAGACTTTTCCCCTTCCTAATTAGCAAACTAATAGATTTGAACCCAGCATAGTCAATAATTCATATTACTTCATTTTCATCTTGATAGACGTATATTTGCAGTCTGGTGCGTAGAAGTCAATACATTTATCAATGTTGACAGTGACAGATTCATAGCAATTTACTGACACATACTTAGGTCCCCTAGTCTAAGTCAAACCTCGTCAAGTCTGTCATATATTGGTGATAATGTGCTCTAGTGTTAACTCCTATGGGCTACGTTTATATATGATAATTCTCCTGCCAAGCTGAATCAATTCTCATACTTGCATTATAATATTAATTGTAAGTCTTGAGGCTAGAGTCAGAGATTTCCGAAAGTTTAAGACGATCCAACAATGACACTGAAGCCATTGTCATTTGACATCGTGTTTCACTGGAGAAATGTCTGTTTTAGCATATTCAACTGACATGCCACTCCATCTGTAACGTTTTAGCCTCACTTTCCTCTACAGCAAATGGCCAAAATTCAGCCCGATTCTAAACTTTCACAAACCTGTCAGGAGTAGAGAGACATAAATGACATTCCATATCAGCTACACCACCAGAGTGCCACTTGGACTAGCTGGAGTCCCTTTACAGTTTACATTGCTAATTGAATATATCCCAAGCTGTTACCAGTGCAATGTACTTTTTATCTGTTGGCAGTAAAACCCATAAATGACGGACACCTCTAAATGCAAAGACCACCTCTGTAATGAGAACATATTTCGTGGTCTCAATTTTCCATCATGACACCGTTGTATTTATCTCCCTCAATAAAAAAAGACCATCTCTCTATTGAGGCCAGCAACCAGGTGGTTCTAATAGAGAGGTTAAATTGTATATTTTATGGGACGCTGAACTTTCTCGACCGCTTTTTTCTATGTTAAAGTAATGGGGTCCAGAAAATGTAACAATTTCTGTTCTTGCACGAATTGTTGGCTGATAATTTTCTGTTTAATGGCCCTTGTATAACCCCATCATAAATTATATGTAATGACATAAAGAGGCGATATATCATCGTGAAAAGCTGGTGTTTATTTACTGATTTAGACATGGAAAGTGTTGGCTCCAACGCCAGAAAGTTTTTTTAACGTTTCGGTGGAAAGTTTTGGCAAGTGAGTTTACAAGCTTAATGGCTTCTTTGCATGGGGGCCAAATGCATTGCAAACGTGGCTTGATTTATCTTCTGTTTTATGTTTTTCTCCTTGAACAAAGAACAGCTTGTTATATCTACCATAGAATATAGAAAACTGTATATATCAGCCCATCCTTGATGTCATGGAATCTCCCAAAGTGTCATGCGTGTGGAGGGAAAAACTGCACGTACATGTATTTATAAACAAATAAACATTTGGTTGCGTAAGCACATTATGTATAGATCACAAGGTTTGAGATTTATTAAACCGCATGCGATAACATCTTAATGCTTTAAGGACATTCACTGATAAAGAATATAGTCATTTAAATTATCGTCTGTGCCATCAGCAGTAGAGGTTGCTCGACTTTATTTAACTGACGTCTGTTTTGCCTTAACTTTCCTAGTTCGTGTTTCTGCCGCTGTACATTGATGGCGCCACCTGCCTGACCTAGTTTTTTAAGACAAAATATTGCTGCGCACATTTGGCTTGATATTTCGCAACATTCGAGCAACGTAATTTCATAGAAGAACATAACGCATATTCGCAAAACCAAACTCACAAATATCAGTTCTTACACTAGAAAATCTATCCTACAACACACTCAAATAAGCTGAAACCACCAACAACGAGCGGACGCGAGCCGCACCGGGTTAACGTGTTTTTACTCTATAATCAAGCGGCTGTTACAGCGGCCTGCAGAAGAAGATCGTTAAAAATGCATGACTGGACGCTAATAAATTGGCGTCTGTCTCGGGCCGATAGTGGGGAGAACAGACTCCTTCACCGGGGAGAAGGCTCCTTTATCCCCGCTCAGCCCGCGGGGTCACAGGCAAGCACCAAATTGACCGTTTCTCTTTCGTCTGCTGCTGCAGCGACCGCCATTTTGAATTGCGTTCGAAAACTCGGGAATCGTTGTGTTAATTAGCGAGAGTGGTGATTATGGGGTTAAGGGTCACTGGTAATTGGTTGGTTGGAGTGACGGTCGCCAGAGGTCACCTGGGGTCATTATGGTGAATGGTGGGTGCTGGGTAATTTATGGGTTGTTATTTGGCATGCGTGTTTTACTATACATAGATGTGTGTTACGCTGTTTTGTTGGTTTTAGTCCATACGTTTCCAACTTGATATGTGTGAATTACACAATAAACGTGTTTCAAACAGTATCCATTCATATATAGCAGTTCAATGCTAATACGTCTTATGTGGGTGCACACTTATTTTGGTTTGGGCAAAATCAATGTTGTCATGATAATATATCCATTGTACATGTAGATGTGTTTCTTAATAGTTTGAATTGATAACTTAGCAAACATTTCCTCTTTCACCTCTCTCTTATGGACAATCGTTGATGGAAATTTGATTGATAGTAAGAGAGATGTGTTGGGGAAAATTTTCCATGCCCATGTTCAATGCTAAAATTCAACCCCTGTTTACAAAAAAAAAAGAAAAAAAACAACAACAAAAAACAGCACGTTTTTTTTAATGTTAATGTGTTTGGTAAAAGTTCACATTTCTGCCACTGTTATAACTATAACAATAAATCTATAGCGAAATAGCACCATGTCGTTGTATGGATGATGTACTTAGCTATAGAGAGAACGTGGTTCCCTCCCCATATGACTGTTGTGTATCGGACGAATCTGCGGGCAAAGATGACGTCACTTATCAATAGGAGTGGTGCTGCAAATATGACGAAAGGTGCTAAGGGGGTGTGGATGGGGTAAAACGGCCGAAAATGAGGTGACGTTATTTGTGAACGATCCGTAAGGTTTAAAACCGCTCGTCCCCACTTCTCTGGTCAGCACGTTGCTCCAGATGGAAGGAAGTTTGTATCTGTTGCCGTCTATATTTAGAGAGGGCTTCAATTTCCTGATCTGAATGGCCTGCTTTAACAATCAAAATACAACCCGGTGCTTTCCCGAGACTCTGAGATTGCATCTTCCTTTCTTGCAACTGCTGAAATTCGGGACAACATCTGCAAACATTCACCGGGGTAAAGGGGAATAAAATAGAGGCAAAGTCCGTCGATTCATGTTTTTTTTCTGTTGATTATTTGAATTTGTGTAGCTAAGATTCATGGCTTAAAAAGTATGTATCAACGCTATGCACGTATAATTAAATTGCACATATTGAACACACCTCAAACTCTTCAATGAGTTCATAAAACTGGTTTTAATTTTTATGATCATGATGTGTGTAACTCCCGGCTAAATCAATATCTGCTTGATGAACTCATTGGAGAGAGTTATACGTATGAAAATGATGAACTCTGATGGAAGAAATTTAAATAATCAACAGAAAAAAAAACAACGTTTGAATCGATGGACAATACCTCCATCATTGTTCCTTAATGTTATCGTTTTTTTTAATTTTTTTTATTTATCTTAGACGCGTAGAATTAATCTTCTGCGAGTAAATATTGAAAATATTTCAGAGAAAATAAATATAGAAATGGGTTTGCACAACTCTTCAAAATAAACTGTTTGACTTTCTTCACATCCCACGCTATTTGTTTTATAACAGTCTGTGGTACACTAAATTTTATATCATCATTGCATGTAATTTCAATCTTCATTCATTCGGATTTTTTTCAAGACGTGCGTTTTTTTACGTCGTTTGCCAACGTCCGAGGACGTGGGCAAAACCAAAAAGTGTTACATTTTAGGACGTTCATAAAACGTATGTAGCAGACGTGGACGTCCATAAAACGTAACTAAAACGTCAGTAAGACGTACGGAATACGTGGGGATGACGTAGCCCTTTGGTTCTGAGAACGTTTAGAAGACGTCCTTTTTTACGTCGGGTACCAACGTCTGAAAGACGTGGGAAAAAACCAAAAAGTGTTACATTTTTGGACGTTCATAATACGTATGTAGCAGACGAGGACGTCCAGAAAAACGTGTTGAGCTCCTAAGTAAAACGTTGGTAAGACGTGAGGAATACGTAAGGAATACGTGAGGAATACGTGGTGATGACGTAACCCGTTTGTTCTGAAAACGTCTAGAAAACGTGCAAGTAAAAAAATAATGTACCATCGTCAGGCCGATGTTGCGACACGTGTGTAATGCGTTGTGATGAGTTATGCCGGTAACTAGAGACACTGCGAATCTGTATTGGGGTCGATGACATATTAATGTTAGAAGGGTTCAAAATTCAATCATTCATGAAATGCTATACATATATGATATTGAACACTTACTCTTAGTTATCTCCATTGTATCTTTTGCTGGTCCGTCCCGATTGCAGCTGCATCTATATTTCTATATATGTCAACCTCTTTATATACTAGTCGAAAGATCACATTTAAAAGTTACAGTTTGCAATTTGAAAACATAAGTCACTTTCTAAATAATCTATTTTATAATAGAAGATATCATCCTTGCTGTTGTTTTATCAACAAATGATGATGTGAATATCTACCATACTCCATTACAAACAAACATAAACAATGCTTACAATTTTTTTTAAATTTTAACACAACGACCTACACCTTGTCACGTTGTATATCTGAAGAGTTATCAGAGAATTTAAAATGATCAAAGACAAACACAATACCTGGACTATGCACGTAATCTATTATTGGAGTTCATCAGAGATTCAAGCCACATACTAGGAGCTTCATTTGTAGTGTACAATCTACACATGATGTCACATATTCGTTGACAATGTGGAGAAGTTCCACTGTTCTATCAACCACATTACTGCCTTTCCATTTGAAAATCATCTCCAGGCTGTCAAGAAACTTGTGAAAGGCCCACAAAACCCAATATCTCAAGAGTATTCCAGGCTTTCTGAGAGGCAGCAGCAGAACCTGTACAAACATCAAAAAGTTCTTCAACCCTACGTATCAGCGTGTTCCAAAGTCTCCATGTTCTTCTTGCCCTTCACAAATGAATTCTGCATGATTCAGCGGCAGCGGCGCAGAGATGGGATGTACGATGTTGTTCTTGAATTCCCAGCATCAGTTACACGTGACTACTTTGACGAACCTTACGAGTCCAAAAGACTAGGCATCTATCTGGTGAAGAATCTTGACCATGTATGGGCCACACCAAGAGTCATGGCTAAACATGACCTGATGCACAAAGTATGTTACTCCCTTTGGAAAATGGTTATGTACTGATACCCATGTTGCATGAAGCAGAGATGTAGATGTTTTTGGTAAGTTTCAGTATGTGCAATGAATAATGTAGATCTATATTAAATTTTACTCACAATGAATGTGATGTATTGAAAGTTGAGAATGGCTGACTCCCTACCTCCCTCACCCGCCCACCCACCCAACCAATCACACGTACATATATACCTCAAGGGCAGGGCTGCCAAGTTGGATTTGCGGAAAACAGTATTCATGGATGCTAAAGCCCCGAGAGTAAACGTAGATCTACAGTTTTACTCTAGGTTTTGTGTCAAACGTTAAGTGTTGCTGGGGAAACAATTAAACGTTGTAAGTGAACTGCCCATAATTTTAGTGATGCCAATTAATAATTTGAATGTGTAGTCTAAAGCTTTGCACACTTAGAACGGGTTTAGATTATACACTGTGAAATGTGTTTAAATATTTTCAATGTATTGACTAGTACATTAGATCAGATTAGGAATTAGCACAATATTAGGTAAAGGCCAAAGTCGGTTTACAGATCAAGACTTAGAATGAAATGGGTTCACATGGGGCAATGCACGGACGTATGCTGCACGTGTTACATACGTTTTGAGAACAAATATAGGAAATAACATATATAACTACATCGCTGAAAGGTTAAACGTTAAGGACGTCAACTCCTCACATTAGAATATTCATAGATCCAGTTGTAGGTTTACAACATTACAATGATACGACGTAAGACGTGTGAAACGCAAGCTAGATCTAGCAAATCACGCATATGCGTGAAGCAAATTTGAAATTACCCGGTAGTCTGTCTATATGCCAAAAATATACAGATCTAGTAGCAGATAGATTCTATATACGTCATTTATGATCTAGGGGCACACATAAGCATGCTTACACACTCGCAGAGTCGTCAGACACGTGGAATTATTATATATTAAGAAAAAAAACAGCTTAAATTCGCTTTTTTGTGCTTTTATACACTGACGTCCATAATACGTCTTCAAAACGTCTCTGAAAGATGGAAATGGACCAGACTTCTGAAAAACGTGTGGAGAGCGTTTAGAAGGTGTGCTCTTGCCAAGTTTTCTGTACGTCGCCAAAAACCACACCCACAGGGTCCTATGCTAACGTGGGAAAGACGTTTGGAAAACGTCTTCCACGGACAAAGACGTTTCTAAAACGTCTGTCATACGTTTTCCATACCAAGACGTAATCCGGACGTCCACCATCAACAACTACATCTGCATCAACAACTACATCTGGATCGTAGTGATCAAAGGACAAGGGCCAGGCACAATCGGAAGTTGAGGGTGAAGAGAGCCAGGACTGAGGAGTTGAAAAACTCCTTTGTGTACAGAACAGTTCTTCAGTGGAACCAGCTACCTGCGTCCATCGCAGAGGCCAGCTCTATCGATCAGTTTAAGAGCCGGCTTACTGAGGAGCTGTTGGACTAGCAGCCACACACTCCACTGGCGTGATAAGGAAACTTCCTGCCAGTTATCACCTAGACCTAGACCTAGACCTAGAAATTCTTTTTTGATTTTATAATGTAATAAAGTAAGTAAGTAACAAAGCGACCGCGGGAAAGATCGCGCTTTTACATCCGGTAATCTGGTTGAACTTCTTTCACACGTCTTCCAAACGTTTTCCAAACGTCTATAACTAGATGAACATTTCCAGACGTCTGCAAAACGTCTTACAAACGTTTTGACCCATCCAACTACAGACCCAGCATCTTCCCATACAAACCCCATCCTATATGCACTGGATAGTTTCGTGTGTGTGCGTTTTTTGTTAACATTTATTTTTCTACGCTTCTTCATACACGTATACGTTTAACATTTCCACCCAACTACCGATTTAAAGGAATGCATCTAGAATGGTTCCTGAATGAAAGGGAAATATCCAGTAAAGTTGTTTTAATATTTTGAATATCCGAGAGCAACTATAAACAGCATGATTTTTAATTTTTTGCTCATTCGTGACTCATGATGATCACGTTTTATTGCACGTGCCATTTTCTTGCTATCCAATCACTGTACATTGTCAAATCTCACAGCTATACACATAGCTATTGCAACACTCTGTATGTGCAGTGTGTAAAATAGACTGCCGTAGACCGACGATGTAACTATGATACATTGTGCGAAAATCCCACAAGTTTCCAAATGTTTATGAGTTTATTTCTAACAGTATCTCTGACCCTGACACCAGGCATATCTCTAACCCTCTGACAAGGTCGAAGAGAAGTTTTACTTTCTCCATGACTATATTTTTCATGTAAATCGTAGTAATTATTTACCATCATATATTCAGGGCTTATTGAATCAACATATTCCATTTTCGACACTTAGCTACGTACGAGTGGGACTCTTTTAGAGTTGAAAAACTTTATACTTCAAACAGGCAATCGGTAGTAGGTGTGGTGAGATATTTAAACAAATTTAGGCGGGGTGGGGGCTGTAAAAAATCACACCACACTGATTTCATTTTTTTTTCAAACGTATTTACACCCCGAATAAATTGTATCCATCCCAGATTATTTGTTCATATTTTTCTACATACATTTCAGTTTTCCAACAATCACTCCACTGTCATTTTCCTACAATCTAAATAATCGTGATTATACAAAGATAACTTTAACCAAAACACCTTAATCAGTACAATAGGGGTTCCATGTGGACCCAAATCACTTGATGTGGTTTTCTTTTTAATTCTTGATCTTTCTGTGATACAAATACAATTCTTATGATATTTATGACTCTGTCCAAATATAAAAAAATAAAAAATAAAGAGTTAAGTTTTTAATGTAAACATATTTCAATGCGACAATAGAACAACCCTGTTTTCTCTGCACTCATCTTGTCTGGGGTCCATGCGGACTCCAATAAAATTGGCTTTGTATTGGTCCTTATGTATAACCAAATGAAATAATTTTCATTGTTCATAATGGAAAGATATGAGCTGTCTACTTCATTGAATTACTTCAGTCTAATTTTTCTTCAGTGCACCCTGCATTTTCTGTTCTCTACGGGTGTGGGGTCCGTGCGGACTCTGATAAAATATTTTTTAATCATCCTAATATTTAACCAAATCACACAATCTTCGGTCGTGATAAAGGGAAGATATACGGTGACAACTACTTAAAAGGAAAAGAAGAAATGCCAGGCGGATATAAACTTATCACAAAAAAGTATATCCTAACGGACCCCCAATGCACTGATTAGAGTAAAGCTTGCCATTTTAACAATGCACGCACGATTTGACTAGATCCTTTGGGTGCGAACATATTCAATATTGCCATGTTCATGAAAAGTTTATATTGTTAAATCATTACAACTTCCCGGTGAACTATTTTCACTATCTTTGAAACTTTATTGTCGAACGCTTGCAGCCTGTGACGATTATTGTTTGATGTGTTTAATTTACGGAACAAACACGATTTTGTAATATATTGCACGTATACGACTTAGTAATACTTTCTTTGGTCATTTTTATTTTCCTGTTCATAATTTTGATTCAGAATTCCCTCAACAGCACGACCGTGTTAAGGTCTGTGATATAATTAGTTCTTTTTCATCAAATCCATTTTCCATAAACTAATAAAACGAAAAAAAAAGAACTGCTAACAAGTCAGATTTTATTATATTAAATACACAAATATTCATAGACGTAGCAGGTGGTTAAGCGTTATCAATAGTGCATTTAGTGTGTCAAAGGCGTGCTTCCTTGACAATTCATTAATAACATAAATAAGGGAAATAAACTAGACCTCATAACATTAAACACCGTTTTCTCATCCTATAATAATCTCCAAAACTGAGCGTAGTTCATAACGGAAACGACGTAAAGTGTTGTGCAGGTGTGATCTGCACACGAGTCCGTTGTGATTCACCGTGTCTACTTTTCATTTCCAGTGCTCCTTGCGTTATATTTTTGTTCATTATACGTGTACATTTCTTTACTATTTTATACTTTTATATATCTACTTGATTTCTTGATCTGTGGTATTCATATATTTACGCAATACATGTACAAACAAGAGCAAAAATCGTGGGTTTTGCAAAGGACGTTTCGTGAGCAGAGAGAAATGAATGTTAGATCGAGAGATACACTTGAACAGTTGAGAAGAGTCACAGGGGATTTTAGTAGACGCAAAAGATATTTTGGGAATAAAAGAATCTGGCCAGGATGTGATACACTAGAACTTTCGGTGAAGTAATGCAGGCAGAGGTGGTGCCGCGGTGAAAAGGATGAAAAAGAAGATAAATTAGATTTGTATTGGAGGTTTTAGACTGAATACATGTTGTGTTGTGTATAGTGTTGGGTGGACATTGGGTTTCATTTTTCTTAAATCTAGCCATGCAGTCATTACGTTTGGTTTCTAAGTATTTGAAATTGACGTGAAGTGTTTGGTAAAAAAAATAGCTGAGACTTGTGAAATATTATCAACACCATATCATTAACATCAATAGAAGGTGAGTGCTGTCCTATAGTTGCATAAATTTATGTAGACCTAATATCTTATTTAAGGAAGTTATTTTGTGAGCTGTTAATCACCACGAAGAATTTTCCAAACTATTATAAAACATCAACAATTGTGCTACAAGTTTATTTTACGGTTTTATTACAGCCATTGTGCTACATAGTTAATAAGGTTATTACAATTATAGATATATAGAAATACATGTCTATACAAACATACATGGTGAAAAAAAACCCAAACGATTTCATTTATTGTTGTTTCTATTTGTTTGGCAGTGGTCTTGGTCTGTAGCCCTTTCCACCAATGTCAAATAATCATCTCTCGGCACCGTTGAGGCGTTTACTGACTTCAGGGCTGCGAGCTTCAAGGCCAAGGTCTCGAATCTCAGCCTCAGCCTGTGCTTCCGCCAGCGCTCGAATCTCAGCAGCCAGAGCACCTGCAGTTAACGTGTTAATGAATTAAATTTTCAGTTTTTAGAAATTATTCATCATTTTTTTTTGTTTTTTTTAATGTAAAATTGTCATTCCTTTATTTTTGTTTGAGATCAATTGTTTGATTTTTGCCTAATCAACATCATCACACAACCGTGACCAATATGTTGAATATTCATTTGTTAAAAGTTCTGTTAATCATCTTGAGTTATGCTTGTACTTTTGAACCAATATTTTGAAGCTCCCTGAAGCTTTCGGCCATCTTCACATGGCCTCCCCCCACACACACACAGTGCACTAGTCATCACGAGATCGTGGTGCGATGACCTTGGCACCCAGGATGTTGTCATATATGGCAGGAAGTTCGTGCGCCCCCACATTTTTGTTCAAGTCTGGTCTGAGGCTCCGGATGTAAACCGCCTCGCGCAGTTTTCTTTCAAAGGTTTTACTCTCTTTCCAAAATGCCACAATCTCGTGATGACTAGTAGGAAAAAGGCCATGTGAAGATGGCCGGAAGCTTCAGGTAGCTTCAAAATATTGGTTCAAAAGTACAAGCATAACTCTTGCTCAAGATGATCACTGTGACCGTTAAATTGCAACAAGAGTTGCATTCGGACTATCGATGTGCGAACACTTGTAGGCCTGCCACACTGGCACAGACATTGAAGGGCTTTCTAATTGTCCCTTTACCTTTTTCGATGTTTCACCAAACCCCTTGTCAATATATAATTAACACTTACACAAGCTTAGAAACCATACATCATATTACTCCGTGGTAGGGTGTATGTATACTACTATGATTTACAATCAGTATACCATACACATTACTACTATTATATAGAAAGTGAACTAACAAGCACAAACACCAAGGAAGCCAGCGCATCCGTTTTGGGCTTGATTTATGCTCAAGTATATACCCTTTACCACTGTGTATATGTACACCTGTTAAATCAGTTTTGTCAGTGCCTTCACTTGGCCAAATAATAATAGAAAAAACTGTGTAATGATAGTTTTTCAGTTTAAAGGTATAGCATAGTCCACGGGGAAATATGATAGGTATTTAAAGAGTAAAGATATCTGCGTAGATAAATGATGAACTCTGCATTTCAATTGCTTTGGCTACTATTTAAAGCTGTTTTTCGGTAATCAGGAAAGACTACAGGAGGATGTTACAGTATAAAGACGTTGAACTTACTGTCTAGCTCGCTGCGCGTCCGTGGTTTGGGTGCAGTCTTCCACCTATAGTACGGTACCCCCTCGGCGGGAGTGATTATGACGACAAGTGCCAGAGCAACGGCGACCGCCAACAACAGCCTCATCCTGGAACAAACAGCAGCACGGTGCACAGAATTAGACTGAGGGATCCAGGGGTGCAGCAGCAGTCAGCAGACACATGGCCAAAGTAAGCAGAAACCCAGACAACAGTCAGCAGAAGGCAGCTGCGTGGGGTAGGATTCTGGTTATGGAGGGGGGGGGGGTTCTGTGAGAACTTAACACTGAAATGTTACTTTAAAACTGGATACATGATTTTCATACACCAGATATTTTTAATATAAATGCCTTTAATCTGATCAAGAAAGAATATAAAACTTGTCAGGGCATACAAACGTATATTTCGGCAATTATTTCTGATTCACATTAAGGAGGATACTTCTAAGTTTTTGTTACGTTGCGGTATAGATTATGTACAAGTAATACTTAGATTTTTTTCGTATTTTTCTAGTCAAAATGTTTTACTATGTAACATTGCGGAGTCACAATTCTTTTATGATCGCACAATTGTGCAAACGTGGTAAAAATGACCTATTTTGAACTTCAGCTGTTACTGGTGTGATAGTAAAAATTAACCACACAGTCGTGTATTGTACATGTTTATGTATTCCATGGCATATTTCATATTTGATATGCGATTTATGCTGAAATAGAATATTCTTATTCTTTATTTTTACTATAATACAAGTAAACTTAAAATGTGTGACCAATATATTCATTATGTGTAATACTTTTTACACATTTATGAAGACGTGAGTTTCCAAATGCTGAATAGTTTTCCGAACTCGAAAGACAACCCTCTCATTGTATTGATGACTTTATCATTTAACTAAAAATCCTATGTATTTGTACACCATTTAACATATATGCGCATCATGTTAGATCGTAGCTGTTTTCAAATTCTATGTATTTTTTTTAAATATTTTTCTATGCCTCTCACAAAAAATGAAAAAAAAATTAATAAGGTTCGAAATCCCTATTTCAAGACTACTGCAGCATATGGAAACAATTACCAGCCCCGCATTTGGAAACGTACTCATCATTCAAATCCAACCAGAACAAATTATGAAGTCCAAAGGGTACTAAAGTTGATTAAAATAACAAATTTTCGCATCTTCAATGCTTTATACTAGGACTCAAATCCAATAAAAAGGATCCGATAGTTTGAAATTTGTAAAGAAAATAATGTTGATAAATTCAAATTCATATATGTTTCTTAAACTCATCTATTTCCAACGTTTAACAGCAGTGTGGCTGCAGAATTGTAGGGATTTCCTACATTAACGAACACAGCATCTAAAACCAAATGAAAAAATAAATAAAAATACATATAAGTTACCTTATTGTCCGTTTATAAAGGAGCGTCCTCTCCGCTGCATACGAATCTCGTCTGGGGTGTCTTTTCGCGACGTTTGGCGTGACGTGTACTGACGTAGGAACCCTGGTGGCTGTGCTGTGGCCTGTAGGAGCCGCCTCTTTAAATAGTGCCCGCCAGGGTCAAAGGGACAAAGACAGCTCGCGCGTGTGACACTACTTTCGATAGATCAAGTCTTTTGTATAAATTGGCCTCAGTGGGGGTATCCAAAAACCTGTTTCACTCTATTGCTGTCATCTATTCCAACACAGAATGTAGCGTGACAATTGGAGAACACTGTACTGGCTGGTTCAAGACACTAGGTGGGGTCAAACAAGGTGACAATCTCTCTCCAAAAATCTTCAGTGTTTATATGAATGACTTAGCTACTGAATTAAACAGTACTAATTTGGGGGTTCCAATTAATGACACATTTATAAATATCTTACTATATGCAGATGACATAGTGATCTTAGCTGAAAATGAAAAGAACTTACAGGCTATGATGGATCATATTCATGACTGGTGTAGGAAATGGCGTATGAGTATAAATGCAACTAAGACAAATGTGGTTCATTTCAGGAAAGCGTCTTCTACGAGGTCTCAGTTTCAGTTCAAGATTGGGCCTCATCATATATCAGTAGTAGAAAAGTATAAATACTTAGGATGTGTGCTCGAGGAAACGCTTAACTTTTCTCAAACAGCTAAATTGCTCTCCGAATCTGCAGCTCGAGCAACTTGAGCTATTGTCACTAAATGTAGAAATAATCACCTAGGTTATCATACATTTAATACGTTATATCATACCTGTGTTACACCCATCATGGACTATGCAGGCGGGGTATGGGGGTATAACAAATATGACTCTCCAAACATAGTTCAAAACAGAGCATTGAGATCATTTCTGGGTGTGCATCGTTACACATCAAATGTGGTCATTCAGGGTGATGTTGGCTGGGAGGCGCCTGTAGTGCGACGGAGAGTACTGATGCTAAAATTGTTGCAAAGGATTTTAAGTATGGGGAATAATAGACTTACAAAGAAAATATTTTTGTGGGACTGGAAACACAAAGGTCGCACTTGGAGTTATAACATCAGATGTATCCTTAAGATGGTTGATATTAATTTTGATTCTAACACTGCTATTGAGGATCTTGATAATTTAGATTTTGATTTTATTATAAAAGCAGCGTCAAACAAGCTAATGCAAAATGAGATTATGAACTGGAAAGGGGATAAAGACAAACAATCAAAACTTCGTTTATATACAAAAGTAAAAGATAGTTATAACACAGAAATTTATGTCAGTAAAAATATGTCAAAATCCTGCAGATCTTTTATAGCCCAGTTGAGATCAAGCACTCTGCCACTAAATATTGAAATTGGACGGTTTCAACAGAAACCTGTAGAGAATAGGTTATGTCCATGTTGCAATGATAATAAGGTTGAAGATGAAATTCACTTTCTGTTTAATTGTCCTCTTTATGCTGGTACCCGAAATGTTTTTATGCAGCAAGTCAAAATGTTTTATCCTAATATTAATATGAAAAGTTTTATTGAACAATTGCAAGTTTTTATGAATGACCCTAATATAATATGTAAACTAGGTGCTTTTATTAGAGATTGTTATTTTATAAGAAATACATATATCTATTCTATTAAAAAGTAAGAGATTTTAATTAATGATTATTTTATTGTAAAGTACTGTGTCTCATAGGTTTTATAACCGGCTGATGATTTTATTTTGAATTGATGTATTTTATGATTTATTATATCAGGGGACACATAAATAAATAAACTACTACTACTACTACTACTACTACTACTACGATCACCAGTGACGCCGTGTGCGGACAAATGTCCAATAAATTACACGCATAAAAAGAAACTGTGTACAACAAGTTTTCAGTCACCCTGTAAGGATTTCACCTTGTTTGGCTCTACCCCGATATTGTGTCCAGTTGCGATTTTTATCATCCTACTTCAATGTCAACCGGTTCTAAGTCGCATGGTCATCTAAAAGCGGACTGAAGCACGCTGTTAGTCACACTGGTTGGGTTTACACACTGTTTGGGTCGACCTCCCCAAATGCAACACTTTTGTGGACCATTACAAAATGGTTTTCCTCCCTTTGGTCAATGCCGTGATGCACCAGTTCTTTTTTTTAACAACTCCGGAACCATGATATTTTGATATCAATTGACGTGTTCTTGCGTGTGTATGTATTACTATGTAAATCACTATCAATCAGACACATGTTAAAACTGTCAATTTGCATGCACGCTTTTATCTGATTTCTTTTAGATTATATCAGAAACTATAAATTTTAACATTGTAACTTGGTAACAACTGGTGAATTAAGTCAACGTGTGTCCATTTAGTGATTTAGAGCTTAGATTAAGAGTGTAAAGCAGAAAAAAAGTGTGTCAGGTATGCTGAGGTATGAGTCTCAATCTTTTAAGACTGAATTTATCTTTTCCCACAATGACTATTTTATATAGCCCGCATTGGGGTTAAAATGGTGGGGGTCCTCAGCCCGCGCCTCATTTCGAAGGGCAAAAGTGCCGATCACGTCCATGAAATTAGGGTCTAAAGAGCTGATCAAATGATTTCCCCAAGCTGAGCCATTCATGCATTCAATCGTATATACACAGCTACATGAACATCAGAGTGATAACCGCTGATCCCAGTCAGTAATTTATCTCCACATGACTCATTGCGTTTGTGGTTGACACCTACAACAGCTGCAATGATGGACATTTATGTTTGTTGAATTGGATGGTGTCCATTACTATGAAATGTAGCAAGCAAACTTTGCAACCTTCAAATACATGAGATATAAACATGTACACGCTGCAGGGTTAAAAAACTGGTAACAGTTGTAGACAATTCGTGTTTTTATCAAGGCTCAAGGCATTCAATCAGAAGTTTCACTGTAAAAGTGCCGAGGTGCTGGGTTTCATAGTCAAAAGTGCGGCTTTGGCCAAACATGCTAATCAAGGGTGCTGTCTAGAAGGTGAAAAAAAAGAGGGCCAATTGGGCGGAAGATAGGAGTAATCCGTGTGTACAGAAGACCCCCCCCGGGCAACACCCCCATCAAGCATTTAGCCCCCACCCATTGCAACTAGTCCCGTTTGCCTTAACACATATCCAGGGTTCAATATCGTTTATAAGTAGTGTTAATTGTTGTTACAAGGGATTACAACGGAGTTGATCTGAACTGAATATTTTCAGAATTGTCATATTTTGGGGTTCAAAATTGTTTCATATAACAATGAGTTTAACATATTTTATGATTTTTATATTACTGAATGCCTTTTAAGTGACAGAAGTGAGGTTTTTAATGTGTTTTATAAAGTTTATTCAAGAGGCGTGAGAAATAAGAAACAATATTTTAGGAAGTGCTCTGTAACTAATACTATGATATCATTTTATTACTCTACTATACTATATTATTTATACTACTTGATTTTATTTTATTGAAACTCGTAACAAAGGGTCTTTTACTGCATTTTGTAAATGTTCTTAATGAATGCTGTTAAATCTAAATCTATGAGTGTCCTATTTTATACCAGCCTAATTGTGCACGAGGTCAGCTAAGGACGTGGACTTACCGCATGTCGCCATCACTGATGTCCCCACCACCAGTGTCCACCAGTGTCCTCCCCGTCACGCGGCTTGCGTGTTAAGTAGCGTGACGGGTCTTGTGAGGGTGAAAACATGTTTCAAGTTGATATGCCGACCTGGGCCCAGTTGCATAAAAGTGTATCTCCATCGTTGTCGTATAAATCCACACGATAACAATACCTTTAGACGTGCATCGTGTTGCACAAACATTTTTTGTCCAACGATAGCGATCAGATTTCTGCGATAAACCGTGAACGAGTTGGTTTGAAAATTTTCTGCCTCTAAATCGTGACGATGGGTCTGTGTGACTTCTATACAGTGTTTCTTCAGTAAAATTGTTTATGAGGGCGCTTTATTTAGCACTGCATTTGATGAACCAACGTAATATAAGGAGACACAGAATATTTAGAGATCGTACAAATCCTCTTGATGCCTATAATGACGAGGAGATAATATCCCGATATAGGCTTCCTAGGCCGTTGATCATGCAGTGGCGTAGGCAGGATCTTTGAAATTGAAGTAAAAATGGTTGCATTTGGGGCAATGCGTTGACAAAAACTATGACTGACTTTGATTACATTCTTTAATAAATTTTTATTCAAATATGAGAAAATCTAATTTTACTTAACCAACCAGTTACATTAATGGCTCTTTTTTACATAAATATCACACAGGTATGTAGTATCTAGACAATACTCTCACTGAGGACCTCCTTGAACCAGCAAGGTGGAATGTGCCCCTCGCTTAACGGTTGGCCATCTTTAAGGCAGTGCCTTTATCTGAATATGTTACTATAGCTTATTAGGCGAAGTATTCATCGATTACGATCAACTGAGACGATGGGTAGTGTATGGGCGATATGTTTTATGCAACATGGATCAGCTATTTGAACAAATCGTTGTCGTTCATCGTATCGGCAATCGTGATCGTAAAATCGCCATCGTTATCGTGTCATATTTATGCAACGGGCCCCTGGCAACCTACATTTACAATTGCTTAAGATATTCAAGTATTCAAGTATTTGAAAACAAAAGTTGCCAACTGCTACTTAAAAGCGTAACCTTGGTTTACATATCTAGGATCTGCCTCCTGACTATAGCAGCCCAACAGACCAGCGTTCTGTGCGGTCAGCTTTTGGGATAGTTTATCCACCCCGTGACCGCATCATGCCGACAGCATCCGCCCCGTGACCGCAAGATTTTGACCACATCCGCCCACGACCGCATTGCCATGAGAGAAAATGACCGCAATTTGACCGCAGCATTACAGATCATCCGCAATATACCCACAACACTATCCGCCATCAGAAGCATTATCATTTATTGTGGTGAAACATGCAAGAAAATGAGAAACCAAAACTAATATTTCTATTGGAATGATATATACAGCGCAGTATATAACAGATATAACTCCAAAGTGAACTGATACTGAGTTCCTAATTACATCTTATTTATAGGGGATTGCAAGGGTAATAAGACAAAGAAAGTTCTGCTTATAATATGTGTGCTTCCGTGGCCGAGTGGATAGGGAGTTGGACTCGTGACCAGAAGGTCGCGGGTTCGATTCCCGGTCGGGTCTGATGGTAGGTGTTGAGCAAACCTACCTCTAACAGGTTGCACCCTGCTCCGTGGTACATACACGTTAAATAGGTACAGGTCAGGCGAGTGAACGCTAATGTGAGTGATTAGCACGTCTGCGCTACGGTAGCGATGTGCTGTATGCTCCCTGGGGAGCTGAGAAGGATATAGTGTGAAAAGGATGCCAATGACCTGGTGTAAATATGTAAAGTCGCTAGAGCACGATAACAGTCAATTGCGACTGTAAACAACCACATTTACATTTACATTTGACTAAGATCAAAGTAGTCAAAAGGAAATCATGCTGGAATTTGTTTATTTCATTACAGCATGTATGTGTACCCACATTTAGAACTCAATATTTTATATGATAAGAGATAAAAATGATTGCAGGAGAATAATTTTCAAGCATCCCTTTAACTTAGAACAAATGGATATCACATTGTTGGAACAATGCTTTACTCCCCATTAAGATTTAACTGGCATGGTCATAAAGGACTCCTTAAGGTAAAGCAAACATCTTCATAAAAGGTCACGCTTATTGGCTAAGTAGCTAACTGCTACTTATCAATGATTTCAAAAGGAACTATGCTGTGCATAGTGGTTAACTCTAATTAAGGACAGTAATGGCATGAAATTGACTTCAAAGCATATCATGATCACAAGTATGAGGTGTTTCTAATTGAATGTAATATAACATTATACAATGAAGTGTTTCAGATATATTTCATATGCTTTTCTAACATGTCTCTAATAACTGCAATATGGCAGTTTATCAAATAAAAATGAAGGTCAAAGAGAACGTATAATGCTTGCGGATGAATTCAGTCATTCAAAACAAAGTAAAAGATGAAGGTAATCTTATAATGATCTGCTGCCTATAATGATCCGGATAAGCGACTGGCCGCGGATGATGACGTAGGCAGTCATTGAAGTAAAAATGGTTGCATTTGGGGCTGACCGTTGCAAAGACTACTGACTTGATTACAGCATTTATTCAAATATGAGAAAATGTCTTTTTACTTAACCAACCAGTTACATTAATGGATCACACAGGTATGTAGTATCTAGAAGTACTCACTTGAGGACCTCCTTTGAACCAGCAAGGTGGAATGTGCCCCTCGCTTAACACATAAGGCAGTGCCTTTATCTGAATATGACTATAGCGCGAAGTATTCATCGATTACGATCAACTGATATGTTTTATGCAACCGATCAATTTGAACAAATCGTTGTCGTTCATCACATCCGACCGTTATCGTGTCATATTTATGCAACGGGCCCCTGGCAACCTACATTTACAATTGCTTAAAATATTCAAGTATTCAAGTATTTGAAAACAAAAGTTGCCAACTGCTACTTAAAAGCGTAACCTTGGTTTACATATCTAGGATCTGCCTCCTGACTATAGCAGCCCGACAGACTAGTAATTAAGGGACGGTGCAATATTTACCAGGAAGGGGGGCCGGTGCATTTGGTGGGGTACAGGCGGAGGTAAAAAAGTAGGGGGGACCGGATGATTTTTCATTCTCGTTGGGCATGGGACATGTACTTTTTTTCAGCTACTGAAATCCCACCTCGATGTGAGCGAATCGGTACAAATTAATCACGCAAATATTCATGGGAGGGGACACAGACTTTTTTTATGAATAGAGGTCATGGGACATCAGTTTTTTTTTTCATCACATCAGCATGGGATGAGAGGCCAAACAAGACGATACGCACCGGGGCCCCCCCCGCCTGTTAAATATGCACCTTTGAAATTCACTTTGAAAAGCCAAAGCATGTCTTTTAAAGGTGGAGACAACGATTTACATACCTGAGATTTTTCACGGTTTTAATTTCACAATCATGACCCGTAGCTTTAAATACATGGAATTTTTTTTTGGTTACAATGTGTTCATGGTCTTGAATGTGTTCATTGTGTTGGACCGTTACTAGTTCAGCTTTAATGTACATTTTGTCACGCTCCACAAAAGTGGAACAGTGTTCTCTTTTTTCTTGACCCGTACTTTCTGGACCCCCCACTCCCCCCAAAAGTGGAGATATCAGATTTGTGACATAATCGAAGAATATCTGCAGAGTGTTTCGCGATATACATTCAAATATTACTTATATATGCCATAAAATAATATTTACTATATACCAGGAATGTAAATCATAATATTGATTAATGTGTGAAATTGCTGTGTGATGCCACATTTAAATAGTAAATAGTGGCATTCTGATTTGAAAAGTTTTAACATGCAAGGTAAAATATTAGACCCACAAAAAAGTGGATTATCCAAAACTTGACCGAAACCCCTGCCCCCCTCCGCCAAGTGAAACTTTGTTCCACTCTTGCGGAGCGTGACAAAATGTGCATCATCCCATCAAACCAGATTTGGCAAAAGCAGCCAGTCCATTTGCACCAAAAAAGAAGGGTCAGCTATAAATTGCGCCCACATCGTGCAGATGCACAGCACAAAAACAGCAACCCCCCTTGTTCCTCCAGGTCTGAACTGGTCAAGGCCAAAATGTTTTCGGGTATTTTGGGGCTATATATGACATCAATGCAAATCAAAGCACCATGCTATATAAAATAGATATTTTAGCATAGACGTACATGCACATGTATATACCACATTAAACGTGTTTACAGTACACGGGGAGGCATTCCTTTTCCTGTCTAAAGATCCTACAAAAGCAAGTAGTATTTTGAACATGTATATTTACATTTAATATCATTAGGAATTTCTTTTTTATACTTTGGTACTAGGAAAACAACCGTCGGCGTGTTCATGGTAATAATATTATTCAATACGTGTTTGGATGCTATGTATATTTTTTGAAAAAAAAAAACAAACAAAAAAAAAACATACGGGATGTGTGTCACCTACAGGCCCCTGCGTGAACGGGTTATACCCAGCTTACGTGTGCATGAAAACAAAACAATAAAAAAACAACAACACATAAATTAATTTGTATGGTTACCATACTGGAAGATCCAGTGTTGTTGTTTTTTTGTTTTTTTTCTTGGTTTTTTCAATATGCGGGTTCAATATGTTGCGAATGGCGTTGTGCCACCAATCTGGTCTACAGCCTGTGTTGTCGACGTTGCTGTCGTGCAATCGCCACCTTTACGTTTAAGACCCGCTTTACACATAAGCGAATCAGTGTCAAGTCGTCAACTTGGTCCTATTTTGGCGACATAGAACGTTGTAACAATGCAAACTGTTACTTACAACTGCGAAAGTGTGGCGACACCCAGACGAAGCATAACTATTTGTGGCGAACTTTAGGTTTAGTCTGTTAACACTGATAAGCAGTTTACTATTCCCTGCTCTAAATTGCTCTCTGTAAGAGTTGTATCTTATAACGTGTTTTGGTGATTGGTTTTAATCCAAATTAATCATGACTGAAATAGATGTTTACGATTAAACTAGACTAAACTAAAGTGAGATTTTCAAGTTTGTTGATTAACTAAAACTAAACTAAATTACACGAATCATAATTAGATCATTCGATTAAAACTAATCTTGCCCCCAAGTCCGGTCCCGTTTAATTATCATAATCTACAAAAATATATGATGAAAGCCTCTTCCTACTTAAAATGCTTCATTTTCATTGATTTTTTATGGTATGTCCGCCACCAATAGCTAGTACGAGGCCCATTAAATCCCACTTTTCTAAAAACCTGGA
>CM032659.1:35196829-35350486 GCA_019095985.1 Streblospio benedicti | reverse complement strand
TGTAAATCAGACGTCAGCATGCTCAATTTCACATTCTATCATTCCGTGCAAAAATCTCCGCCAATAACCCACGCTGATTGGTCAATCAGTGTGCTCAATTTTGCGATGTAAAACACGCTCCACAGTGCGTGGAGACCACTACTACGGTGCTAGTCTAAACTCCTCACATTATCAATACAGCCGCTGACGTAGCAAGGCGTGTTCCGTTTAGCGGAGAGCAGAAGTCTTTTTTTGGCAAAATTGACTTACAATGAGATTGTTATAATATGATTTATTTTAAAATAAAATGGATTTTAGTCATGATAGAATGGTGATTGACCACTCGATTGTCGTGTCAATCGCAAAATTGAGCACTTTGTTCAGGTAAATCAGACGTCAGCATGCTCAATTTTGCGATTGACGCTCCAATCTCGTGGTGAATTCCTACAATTGACACTCCAATCCAGTGGTCAAATACCATTCTATCATGACTAAAATCTACACTATGATTCGTTTTTATTTTAAAATAAATCATATCATAAAGTTCTCATTGCCATTCCTACCATGCGACGTCAGCGGCTGTTATTCAGTTAAAACCTTTGAATATTTACCATAGCTTCGAAATTATCCACTATAAAAACATTTGTGAATGATAAAGGACGAATATGAGATTGATTTGACACCAATAAATGATTAATCCAACAACTATAATTTTGTAAAATATTAGTTGGAAGTTGGAAGATGTGTCAAAATGTTTACTCGTGCTGATTTGCGCATGCGCGTTACAGCCCTCAGCAGTGTGCATATCGTATAATTGACACGCCGGCTGGGCCAATCAGCGTGGGTTATTGGTGGTGATTTTTGCACGGAATGATAGAATGTTGAATATGTCATACTATTTACCTAAATTATATTGAAACATCGCATTGGTTAAAGTTTACGCTGAAAACCCAAAATGTACAAAACCTATATTCTCGTTCGTCGTGAAGGAGGCTAAACTTCTTTAAACATCTGCATTCGTCCCAAAGAAATTAGCGGGAAAATCCGTCCGGGGGGGCAGTTTAAAATATCGGGAATGGACTGGCCCTTGAAAAATTGGTTTGACGGCATGATGACAGACTTCATTGTATGAAAAACGGTGTAATATCGAATGCATATCGGAAGCGACGGACGCTCGCCGCAGTGGAAACTTGAATGGACCCATTGCGAGAGCTGATCACACTTCTTGGTCTGACATCCCAAAGTCGCTGTTAGTTGTCGAAAATTTGGAAGTAAATTTTTCTCTCTAAATATTGTAGTTGTTGAAATGATACGATACATTTATTTATTTCAGATATGTAAAATTTACAATCCATGTAAATAAAATTATATATACAGTATATACATAGTATCTAACGGTATTCAATAATCTAAAAATACACATATTAGAGTTAAATAATTTTTAGACATTAAAAGTATACATCAAAATTAAATTAAATTAGATTAAACTAACTATATTAAAATTCAACATAGATTCATAGTGTAATAATAAGAGATATAAGAATACTTACATCCAGACAGGCATTGTATTATTCAGGCATATTCACACATGTAATACATTAATTATAAAATACATTAATAATACATTCCCAAATTAACACATATGATAAAACATCTATGAATAGATATATTCCTAATATTTGTAATAACGCAAGAAAAGTCGTCCTAAATGAATCAAAGTTCTGCGTCACGTAACAACGTTTAACGTAAGGTTTCTCAGAAATTCCAAGTATTCAACTTTATTCCAGTCTCGATCAACCAGACCCGTGTTTGCGTAGTCTCATTCAAGGTCTCGGACCAATGGAGAGCATTCCCAGTGCAATCAAATGGAGAACTTGCTTTGGCTAATGCTTCAAATCTCTGTTAGAAACCTACAGGCTATGACGTTACTAGTATGGATGAGTAGGCAAATGGTGTGCCTTCAAAATTAAACCCAAAATTATATTGCATGAACACCTTCCCAGTGAGCTACAGAGCTTTAAATGACAGATACTGGAAAAATGCTGCTCTCCCCATGGACACCCTGCCAGTAGACACCATGTCACAAAATATGGCTGTTCACAATCTGCAAGATTTATTTTCTACAACTTAAGCATACCGTTTGGATCCATAGAGGTTGGCAGTCAGCATGGTAATTGTTTCTGTTTCACAAATGTCCTAGCCACCGTACAACAACAATAAAGCATGGCCTGGACATTTAAACATGGCCTCTGAGATTATGCCACGTCACGTGACAACAACTGCACTGTGGTCCGGCACCTGGATGAGCAGAGAGAAGGGTCTTGTCCTAAATTGATTGGGGATTTTCTGATTTTCCATTGCTGTGTGCAGCTACCAAAATGTGCCCCTTTTGAATTTCTCGTGTCACATTCAGGTTTTAATAAACATACAGAAGCTATGTGTGTTTTTATTCGGAAAGAGACGCAGATTCAATTAAATTCCATGCAAAACATACATTTTTAGTCCACATCACACTCTGTTGCCATGGAAATCTGACTGGAGGTGATTTAATGATCACAAAATTTACACCCCAAACAACAAAACGAATGTAGCCCCTTAAATAAATAAAAGCAGTGCGTATTCTTTCTGTCACAGGGCATTTAGCATCACTCAAGATGCAAAGATAATTAAGGACATATATTACACACACACACACACACACACACACGCATTCACACACACATTTGCAGGCACTTCTTACACACTTACACACACACCACACACACACACACACACACACACAGAACATTTGGATTTTGGACACACACCTCCACAGAACACAACACACACACACACACACACACACACACACACACACACACATACACACACATACACACACACACACACACATACATATATATATAACATATATAACTTACTTCTTACGAACTTACTTCCTAAACCCAAGGTATAAGGCAAAGAAGAGAAAGAACATTTGGATTTTTGGATGCTAAAAAACCTCCATCGAATGTGAAAGAACTCAAAGAACTAGAAGACGGCATTCTTGAGCATCATTTCTTTTTAAATATATACATTTTAAATCTTTGCTACTTTAAGCACGAATTATTAATATGTGGTTTGACACCACAATTATGTGAATTAGGATTTCTAAAACGATAATCCATCAATAGTATGATGGAAGTTCATTTATCCTTGATCTGATAGACATATGTTTATATTTTAAACAGATTAATAAGAAAAATATCAAATACTTATTGAACTTTCGGCAAATGCTCTTGCATATAGGCGAACTCTGTTATGATAATAAGAAAATACATATTATACCGATCAAATTGAGGTATCATATGTTACTGTAGGTTGAAAAGTGAGAGTGCTATGGGAAAAATAGTTCATCCTTATTATCTTTGGTCCCCGCCGAATGCCGCAAGAGTAACATTGGTTTTCATAAACACACCAAACTAGTTAGATTTTTTTTAAACTAATATTTTGTAATTTGAATTTAAGAAGGATACTGATGGTATTGAAACATATGAAGAGTAAACAGAGTAAATGAAAATATATAAAACATCTAGAACAACATAGATTTAATTTTGACCGCATTAGAGCAGCAGAAATAGAAGAAAGAATTTACAAAAAGAAAGAAAAAGAAAATGCGACCACATGCTGCATACCATATTTCACGAATATTGTATATAAACTATAGCGTATGCCAATCATTTTGATATATGTTGCAAAATGTTGAACCGCCGAGAGGGGTCTTTCACCTTTTTCCTCTCTGATCTGCAGCAGTATAAGAAATGAAGCTCACGCACAAGACCTCACTAAATCCTAGACGTTCTTCGTAGAGGTGTCTGCACAGAATATTTTTGATTATTTTGATGTGAATAAGATAACATTTTGGAATTAACTATTCAAATGGCAATAGGCCCTTCAGATTTAGTATGGTCATCTTGAATATGTATGGCAAACACACTTTGCAGTAAAACGCATCTAGCGGGAGTACAAAATATCAAACATATCACCGGAAGAAATCTGACACTCATTTTACATGTACATTTTCATTTTTTATTTTATTTCAGATTTAAAAAAGTTACAACCCATATAACCAAAATTATATATAATGTATAAACATAATATCTAACAGTATTCAATAGTCTAAAAATACACATATTAAAGTTAAATAATTTTTATGCATTAAAATTATACAGTGTGCTGTTCCACCTGTTCGATTGACTACAATCAATATAAAATACAGAGTTAACAATGGTTCTAATTAAACTCATTCAATTGGCATTAATATTTTAGATCCGCTATAAAATGACTGCACAATAAATGTCCGAACGCTCTCGTAGATGTAGAACTTCTTATTAATTAAAAACATATGAATACAAAGTATACAATCATGCGTAAGTGGTCTTTATTTTAAGTCAATAGCTACCCTCAATACAAAAGTTAACAATGTGAAATGGAAATATTGTTACAGAATAATAATTTAAGCGGGGTACAATAAATAACATCGAAAACATGAAACTTAATAGAAATAAACATCCATTTATGAAACTTTCTCTTCCCGGTAAAGTAGTTCTTCATGTCACCACAAGGTGTCGCCACCGATTTTCAATGTTGCCGTTATTCTTGCACCTGCCACGCTCGCAGCGCCACTAGCGGCGTCAATGGTGACGACAATATTAGTTGTGGCGTCATCCGCCCGAGGGCAGCACTGAGAGAGAAAATTACCGCGGGTTGTGTCTTTGTTAGCAGCTAATGTTCATGCTACATTGTTTAAGCATTTGGGAATTCAAACTGTGGTGCAAGGAATGTGTTAGAATAAAGAATGATTCGATTTCCATAAAATTGTAAGAATTACAACCCGTTTAGTTACAGTTTAATCTGTACATTTAAACCGGTCTTTTTTCAAATAAAAGCAAATTTTAGTTACGGCGTCAACCGTTCGAGGGCAGCACTGAGATAGGCAAATACCGCTAAATGTGCCGAGGTTGAGACATTTGAAAATTCGAATTTTGTATGCCATGGTGCAGAGAATTGATGCAATATGGTATAATATAGATATGAAATGTATCAGTTCCACTCTATTTGAGCAGTATCACACATCGCCATAGTTACGGTTAACCCGTTAATTCATCGACCACGACAAGTGTTGGCGTCATATTTCAAAGCCGTTTTAGTTGTGGCGTCATCCGCTATGGGCAGCACTGAGATAGCAAAAATGCCACTATACAGGCTAAATATTCTACATACGTAAAATTAATCGTCTTTTTATTGCGATATACACAAATGCAAATGCAAAAATATATGATATAGTGTTATTCGGGGGCTAGGCCTACCATTTATCACGAATCACATCTAAGCCTTGTAGTCGGGCTTGGGACCTGAAAAACTGACCTTTTGGGGTGCATTTATAGAAAATTGGGAAGAATTTTAGTGGGTGTGGGAAAAGGCATGACATTATAACGGATTTAGATGGTAGGCTTAAAAGTCGTAATCAATGGGAGCCCATGTTTAACCTCTTCAATCAGTTCACAAATCGGGTTTTAAAAGTACCACCATACAACCTGTAACACCCGAGTTTGTTACGAGTTATTCAAACACAGTCAAGAGTTACGTCAAAATGCTGACAATTAAAAACTTCATTTGTAAACTCATCGGCGAGGTCGACATGCGGTCAATGTGAGCAAAAATGTTCATATACCTGTAGTGTTGGTACATATCTATTAAATGATGCATGTGAGTACCAGAAAATTAAATTTGATCAACATCTTTTTTGTGGTGTCCCCTAGTTACCGGCAAATGCTTTATGCCCCCCCTCCTTTACTAACACCACAGCATTGGAGGTAAGGATTTTGCATTGATTCGATTCTAAATTCTCGCACTTATAGTAACGTAAACTAGTGTAACGAGTATGAAATCCAATTGTCAATTGACATTTTAACTTTATAGCATTTGGAGAAATAACATGCATGTTTTGTGATTCGTTGCTCTGATGTATGGAATAATAATTATTTAAAATAAAATCATCTTAAAACATGCACGTTATTGGTGAAGGTTTAAAATATCGTCCCATTTGCTGACTAAAGTTATGTAATACCCCTGATTAAGACCAACTCTCTGTTGAAATTCAAATTTGTGTTCTATAATAGGACGCCTTTTGTTTTTGTTGCCAAATGAAATATTTTTCATCGTCGGTCTACGGTAAATCTCAATTAACAGTGATTCATTCAATATCTATACATGTACTTGCACTGTAGGACCGCCATCGACAAATACGTAGTTTTTACAGCAGGGGCAATATTGTCATAAAATGTTTTAGACACTGTAGTAATGGGGTAAAAAGTTGACTTTTTAAGACCTATTGTTCTAACACGTATTGTGCCCATCTATGGAGTAAATACAGTATTTATTCATTTAGAAAACTTAAGACATCTTTTAACAGAATTTTTAGAATGCTGTTTAATTTAGATAGAAGAGCCTCTATATCACATAATATGTTGTTGAACAATATTCGAGCTTTTGGTGTAATATTAGGAAGTACATTTTGAATTTTCAAAATATAATTGAAAAGTGTAATAACGTTTTAGTTCAGACTCTACCTGACTGCTGGCAGTACCCAAATTCAATATTATACATAGAATGGAAATAAACAACTCTACATTCTGTGATATGTTTGTGATTTTATGCATAGTTTTATTTATTTACTATCTATTTTTGTATTTATGTATATTTTATGTCTTTTCTATGGAATTTAATCCGTAATAAATGTTTCTATTCTATTCCATATTCTACATAGCCATGAGATATGACAACGCATGTGTAAGTGACTCAAGTGATTGGTGCATGGTTGAGGTTAAAATCTGCTGATAAACTTAATTCACCATGCAAGCGAATTTTCAAACTCAATAGTGATTAGAGAATATGGTCGTATGAGTGTATGATTGGTGAGTTCAACTTTCTAACTATGGTACATGGACATTAAAGGATTCTTTCACAAAAGTCCATAGAGCTAGAGCTTATGTACATGTAAAAAAATTACTTAAAACATTATCAATAGCGTATAGTTTACTTTTACGGCTGTATTCTTGGTGAGATGAAATTTTGTTTCAAAGTTTAATTGAAGTGACAAGGAAAAACACTTTAAAACAAATTTTCATCTCACGAAGATTACAGCCGTAAAAGGAAACTATACATTATTGATAATGAGACCGAGTGATGTAGGCCGAATACACAGAATATTTAATTACTTCGAACAGAAAAAGAGAAATCAAAAATAAAATATTTTGCAATTCAATTCATGATGCAACAGGTATCATTACGAGAATAAATCACAACACATTATATGTGTTAACAGAAATGGCAGAGCAGTATGAAAATATAAGATGCTATTATCTTATCAATAATTAAAATGAAAACAAAGATGGTCATATTTGCATAAATACAACACGCGTATATTTAACATATAAATCAGAATCTCTTTGAATGGTTGTGCCAGGAAGTTTATTTCAAGAACCAACAATTGCCATGTTCAAACATCACGATTAATTATTAATTATTATTGTTTATATACAAGTTAGTGTGAGCGTATACCGTTTATATGATAATTATGATTAATCGACTGTGTCCGTAATTAAAATGAGGTATTTTAAAACTTCGCCTTTTTTAGTACTAATTATGATTATTATTTTTATTTGTTTATGCCTAGGCTGCTTTCCCCAATTTTATTTTAGAGCCAATATTTGGTGGTACAGCTAAGCATTTAAAATTCTTAAAGTAGACGTTCTGTATTTGTTACTTGAAAATATATAGACGCAATATCAAATCAATAAAATTAGTCCTATGTAATTGCCATTTCTCCAAAATTTAGTAAGCAATCACAATATCTGAAATTTACACAGTTTTAAGTTATCACTAATCATGGCAGACAAGAGCTACAGTGTTGTCTAGAAATTACCATTATCACTCTCACTTATATTATTCAGTACCCATATATCTAATCTATCTCTATTTCCAATTCCATGCAAACTCCAATTTATTTTAAAACTTTATTTTCATGAATCTTTATCTTCTACAACACTGTATGGAGATATTGAAATAATAACAATTTACTGAAGGGCATGGGTTAATATTGATGGCATGAGATTGCAGTGGGATTAGTATCATATGGCATTTCCTGAATAATCCAGTTGAGTGGGTTTGGTTGCTACTAGGCCAGGAGATCACACGGCGCTATGTTGTTCATGTCTGATGGTTGAAATTTCATGTTTGGGTACGTTATGTATTAAAATATTTTTATTTCTTTATCAAAAATACAACATTCAAAGAATTGAGATTTCGTGTGTATTATTTCTCACAAAAATTAAACATAAAAATTTAATATTGTGTTGCTAAAATAAATTCTAAACCATTGTTGTTAATATTTTTATATTGTAAAATAGAAGCGTATTTTAAACATGTAATTTGTATCAAATCTCTTATGTCTCAATTGGAGTTAAACAAAGACTCGTAATCGATACGCTATGGTTGACCGCCGGGTCACTTTGACTTACGGCTTATAATGTAAACAAACGTAAATGTCTGGTTTATAGTCTAGATCCAAGTTTTTTGTTATCTCACGACTTTACAATGTACACCAGGTCATTGGCACATTCAATGATCAGCAATTGATCATTTTTCAAATGCTTGCACCGGCAGCACATTCAGCGCACAATGCTAATCACTCACACAATCACTCACTCACTCTTTCAACCCAATGACCTGTACCTATTTAACGTGTAGGTGCCACGGAGCAGTGTGCAACTGTTAAGGGATGGGTTTGCTCAACACCCACCACCAGACCCGACTGTGAATCGAACCCATGACCACGAGTCCAACTCCCTAACCACTCGGCCACGGAAGCAATAACAAGTCGTCGGTATTGTTGCATTTCCTGAAGAATCCAGTCGAGTGGGTTTGCTTGCTGATACAAGACAGATGAGTGCGAGCTGCTGATGGTTGAAATTTCGTGCTCGGGAACGTTATGTATTAAAATAATTTATATTTGCTTATCAAAAAACAACATTTAAACAATTAAGATTTCCGTGTGTACTATTTTTTACAAAAATTAAACATAAACATTTAATATTATATTGCTAAAATAAATTCTATGCCATTGTTGTAAATATTTTTATAGTGTAAAATAGAAGCATATTTTGAACAGGTAATTTGTATAAATCATATTATGTCTCAATTGGTGGTCGACAAAGGCGCGTATTTATCGAATACGTCTCTATTATTTGACTGCCGGGTCCCTTTTAGACTTACGGCTTAAAAAATGTAATTTTAGAGTAGTCGATTTTAGGAGCATCTCAAGCTCCAAATCAACAAACTACTTTGACTAAATCTGTCAGTTGCTTTCGAAGCGTGTGTTCACACCCGTTTAACGGCAATCGGGTAAATCCGTGAAAAAATATGAGCTATGGTGTTTTAATGAAAGAATAAAATGCCAACGTTGTATGTAAATAAGCAATAATTTCCTATACTGATTGTGACTCTGTTTACACTGGTTTGCTCACAATAAATTCAGATATGATTGACGGAAAATCACGAACCTCCATTGCACTTGTGAATATCCAAAATCAGTGAACGAAACTATCCTCCATATATGGCTCTCTGTTACATATTAATGAGCTTAATTGGGGGTCTAATTAGGGGATCAATGTTTTGTATGGGCAGTTAATTATCCCGTTCAAATTGACTACACCAAGTAACACATAGCCATTAGTCTGATCGCCTGTCGCTGGTTTTGTACACATTATTCCGGATTTTAAAATTGTTTAAGCTATTGCAGTCACTGAAACTAATGTCAGACACTTGGTTTATCATGGCCTAGTAGCAAGCAAACCCAATCAACTGGATCATTCAGGAAATGCCATATGATACTAATACCACTGCAATCTCATGCCATCAATATTAACTAATGCCCTACAGTAAATTTTTAGTATTTCAACATCTCCACCAAGTGTTGTAGCAGATAAAGATTCATGAAAATAAAGTTTTAAAATAATTTGGACTTTGCATGGAATTGGAAATAGAGATAGATTAGATATATGGGTACTGAATAGTATAAGTGAGAGTGATAATGGTAATTTCTAGACAACACTGTAAATTTCAGATATTGTGATTGCTTACTAGATTTTGGAGAAATGGCAATTACATAGGACTAATTTTACTGATTTGATATTGCGTATATATATTTTCAAGTAACAAATACAGAAGATCTACTTTAATGATTTTAAATGCTTAGCTGTACCAACAAATATTGACTCTAAAATAAAATTGGAGAAAGCAGCCTACACGTATACAAATTAACTTCTTCTTCTTCTTCCGATAATCTTGCGCCTTCACTCATGAAGATTATGCAAGATAGCTTGGTGTGACACATGTACAAAGGATAAAACAAAAGTGTTAAAATTTACAGTGCAGTCTAAAAACAAAGCAGGTACTCAGAATCCTGCCACCCGTGACTTGAACTCCTCCAGGGTCAGCGCTGTCACAGTATCTGATGGAAGGTTGTTCCAGTCCCTTATGGTACGGGGGAAAAAGGACTTTAGGTGATAGTCCTTGGTTGACTGCTGTGCATAGAGGGCGTGGACATTGGTAGTCCTCCTGGATGTCCTTGGGACACTGGACACATAACGGTCTTTATTAACAGCTACTAGGTTGTTTTGAATCTTATACATCATGTATAATCTCGCCTGCCGTCTTCTCTCCTTTAGTGATGTCCATTGTAGTTGTGTGATCATGGATTCTACACTTGAGGTCTGGTGGTTCCTGTTTAGCACATATCGCGCTGCCCTCCGCTGAATTTTCTCTACTTCCTTTACATCCTTGTCAGTATATGGGTCCCATACAGTTGCAGCGTACTCAACCAGTGGCCTGACGAGGCTTATGTAGGCCGTGGTCTTGAGTTCTGGTGAGTTGATACGCAGATTGCGTCTGAGGAAACCCAGTGTCCGGTTGGCTTTGCCAGTGATGCAGGAAATGTGCCGACCCCATGTCAGGTCCTTATGTTCTATTAATTTTCTATTTGACTATTTAGCCAAGATTATTTGAGTAAATGTATCGATGGATAACGTGCTCGGGAACGTTATGTATTAAAATATGTTTTATTTGCTTATCAAAAAAAACAACATTCAAAGAATGAAAGTTTCCGTGTGTATTATTTTTTTAAAAAAACAAACATAAAGATTTAATATTGTATTGCTAAAATAAATTCTATACCATTGTTATAAATATTTTTAAATTGCATACTAGCAGCGTATTTTGAACATGTAATTTGTATAGAAAAAATTATGTGTCCGGATAAGGTAATCTGAAGGGCTCGATGTCCTGATACCATAACGATCGTTATTTGTCAGCCGTGTCCCTTTGACATACGGCTTACTAAATGCCATAATAAGAAGGTGGGTGGGTGTGCGTCCCTTTTCCAAATCAACAAACTACTCACACTAAATCGGTCAGTTGCTTTAGAAGCGTGTTGTTTCACTTCCAGCAGAAGCAGCATGAGCATGCTACCAATTAGTACTTTTACAGCCATACAGTGTGTAGAAATTCAAAGCCACATTAAAGTCACTTATCTAATTCATAAAGATACCCTTTTATTTTAAATTACCCGTTTAGGATGCATTTTTGGCTAGCATTAACTTAACTCAAGACTAACTTAAGACTGATGACTTTGCCCACAGATATCATAGGCTTTTGCACAAACTAATGGATATTGCGTATAACAAAAATGCATGATTTGTTTGCACTGACTTGTATGGATAACAAAAAGTTATGTGTTGGCTATAAAAATATTTTAATGGGTTAAATTATTGAAGAACCCGGTATTTGTTGCATTATGTACGTTATAATTGAAAAGCCCTCTCCATCTATTTACCTTTATGTTAATGTTCAGTAAAACTATCAATATAGATTTTCCTATTGCCAGTGAACCTAAGTATTCATGTATGTACGAATTGTACATGGGCAGTGTCAAGAAAAAAACTTATTTTCGCCACGAATGGGGTGCCCAGGGTTAAGGAATCCCAAACCGCTAATTTCTTTGGTTTTATTTCCCACATCCCTATTTCTCCCATTTGCTTCAACATCTCACAATTTTAATATATTATCATAGCATTTGGAACGTCAAAACTTGCTGTAGAGAATCTCTGCAAATAACGAAAGTTTCAATTTCCCCTATTTCAAGTCCCCAAAATGAAGTATTACCGTCTACAGTTACGGTTTAATCAGGTATGCAAGTTCTCATTTACAACCAAGTTGCTGTCTGTTTCAAAACCGTTTTAGTTGTTTCGTTCACCGCCCGAGGGCAGCACTGATATAAGAGAATACCGCTAAATGTAACGACGTGGACGAAAATCCAAATTACAGCATTTACAAATTAAAACTATGCATTAGATAATTGATTAAAATGTGGAATTTGTCGATTTCCATATGGTTAGACTGACTGTAAGTTTGTATTTTATATAGTTGGTGTTTAACTGATGTGTTTGTTATCAAGCATGACTCTCCGATACAAGCACGGTCGCAAATATCTCAGAATAACATTTTAAAACGAACAAAAGTCCGCCAAATGCTTCAGGTAATGGACGAGAATACATTTATGTTTATATTTCCCTATAATGATGAAGCAAATTCACACAAGCTACCGTTAAAACGTGGGTTTATAACCAGCCTTGACAAGAGTTTCAATGCAATATTTAGTTTTTTCGTTCGCCGCTCGAGGGCAGCACTGAGATAGGAAAATACCGCAAAATGTGAATCAGTTAATATAGAATGCAAGATTTGGAAACCTACCAGTTTCTAATTTTGCACTGGAGACGAACAATGTAGTCGAATATATATGAATCCTAATGTTTTATATATATATACATTGGATAAAACCATGACAATGTTGTAATGTGTTTACACAATTTCTTCTTTGACCTGCCAATGTCTTTCATAAACAGAGTCCAGCATACAAAATTAGCTGACCAATTTCAATAATACTGTTGTAGAATATTGACTAGAAAGTTTCATTTTGCTAATGCATTGTGTCAGCACCAGAAGGGTTAAATTTTCAAGTATGATAATAATGTCAAACAAGAGCTGAAATACAACACACTAAGTGATGGTTCCAATAGTTTATTCAATTTATGCATTAAAAAAGAAATACAGAGTCAGTCTAACATGTTTTCATATACTTATTGTTTTTTTTCTATATCAAAATGAGCCAAAATATTTACGTATGTTACCAGTAAGTTCCAATGAATCACAAACTATTTCATATATTTGTCTAAAAAATCGTGTTTGCACAGAAGTATGAAAATGAAGAAAAGGTCAAAGATATATTAAAAGCATATATCAAATCATGCCAATTCTCAATATAAAGAAAATTAATTTAAAGAAATTTTACACAGTTTGCACAGAAGTATAAAATGAAAAAAGGTAAAAAAATATATTCATGAAAAGTATATATCAAAGCAGGCCAATTTTTTAATACAAAGAAAATTAATTTGAAGAAATTTTAATGAAAAATTTTAAAAATAAATCTAAACCAAAAATGTATATTCTCAATCTCATCAACTACAACAAAATATCACAGAAAAATTAATTCGTTTAAAGTCTATCTCCAAATATTTTCACTACCGCACCATACGTTGGCCTCATATTAAAAATAAAAAGTAGCTAATACAAAAATAATAATAAACTTCAAAAGACCACCCCCCTTAAATTCTGTACAAAAAATAAAAACCTAAACAAATACAACTAAAAAAAAAATACAAGAAATTACAGCTATCAAAATCTAAATTTATCTTTACTATGACACCATACGCTGGCCTGTCTCGGTGCTCTGGTGTTACTGGCGCCGAGGGGCCTTGGTGCGAGGGGCCCCGGGGGCGTCGCGGGGGTCGCGGGGACCCATTGAGCGAATGGCCGCTGCAACGCGGTCGTCCAGTGACTGGGGTGATCCGGTGGGAGCTCCCGGGGGGTGCTGGGTGGACGGGCCCGGTCGGGAGCTGTCAGTGTCAATCATGTCCACGTCTTCGACGGGTGGCTGGAGGAGGGAAGACAGAGTGACATTAGCCTTTGTCAACGTCCAAAAATATCATGTAAAAAGATTATTGAAATTTGTGATCATTGCACTCAGAAACAGCACCAGTCTAAATGTCTCAGCTTAGCGGATTATATTCTTAGATTCAGTCTATTAGAGTCAGTCTAAGATATGCACATGCATGGACAGTGAAAAGTTGTATTCTGTATGGGTGGTTTAACACGAAGAAAACTAAATATCAATAACTAGATATTAGATATCATAGCCTTTAGAACGACTAGATGTAATCAACACAGAAATTAAGGTTGATGGCGTATTGGGAATGAACATTCTTTCTGGCCATCATAAAATATTTTGTATTGATTCGCATTTTTCATAATGGGAAAAAGAAGAATCAAAGTTAACACCGGCTTTTAGGCTAAATTTTATTATAAAACATATTTCGTGTCAATGTTTGGCACGTCAGGGTGTCATCAAATCAGAATTTAAGGTTGATTCTAGTTCTAGTTCTAGTTCTTCTTGATGCTGGATTGGCGCAAAGGCTCATTGCAGTTGACGGGAAGGTGCATAAAAAATGATGAACATTCTTGTTGATCACCATGACGTTTTGGGTGCTGATAACTCCTAATATATCGTAATAGGAAAACGAATGAACAACAGCGTTCAGGCTATATATCGTTGTAACAATATTGCGAGTAAATATTTTAGGGATCATTTACAATGCACATGAATTCCTCGACCAGTCACAATTCAATAGGTAATTTTGTAAGTTAGTTGGAGTCTCGTTAAGTTTATATTCACACAATTTTGAAACTAAACAATTGAGTCTGACTCGAAAAGAAATATAAATACGCTACATCTAAAAGCAGATGCTACATGTGGGGTAGAGACGAAACTAACGACAGGGAGAAAATCAGCATACATGCAACATGCAAATTTGGTAAAGTTAGGTCATTGAAAAAAGTACACGTTGCTTGTCCTACAAAGTAAAGAACAGGGCAATGATGGGGAGGTCGATAGGTAAATTTGAATAGCAAAAAGTGTCTCCTGAACAACAGAAACATTATGTGACCATTTCACTTTTTGTCACTGTGAAATCATTTAGCAAACCGTGACAACTGGACGTGTGGAATCAGGGGGGAAACTGGAGTGTAAAATCAGACTGAATGACAGTGATTGTATTGTAAATATAGTATATAAACCTCACATACACGATCTAAAGATGCCGGGGTCTACGGGACTTATAAGATGTTATGTAAGACTGACTTACTGTCACTGGGCGCTGCCTTCTCACGGGTCCGCGCCAGGGGGGAATTTCCCTTATTCTGATCCCACGGTTATTCGTGTTATTTGAATTCCTCCCGCTGCTGTTTGCGGTGTTAACGTTGCTTGCATTATTTCTGTTCCTGCTGTGGATGTTGCCAGAACTGTTGGCCAGCTTGACAATATTCATCCTAAAAGAGGGAAACAGGTATCCACATCTGTTTTGGTTTTATTCATGCAATTTCACAATTGATGCAAAGTAACCCTTAGCCAAAACAAAAACTGTTACATTATTAGACTTCAGTCAATAAGATCGTCAGCACAGTTTTCCACCATCTGCCACAGTTACGCTTATGTTTACCAGTAGACTTTGCAAGCTTATGGCTGGTTATTTGTTAGTTTTCTTGCAGGTGTTTAGGTAAGACCCAAGTTTTAAACAAGTTCCATAGACAAATGAACTACTAAGGCCCATGGGTACATATTGTAAATAGTGTAAAATATGTATTAGCAAGTGCACTACTAATATGTAACCTTAATCTAGAGCATATATAATACTTCAAATGTATAAATTGAAGGCAATAAGATGTTCACCTGTCGCAGATCTCTCGGTACTGGCGCTTCACTACCGGTCCGTCCAGAGCGTCATCATCCCTGTGGAACTCCTGCAAGCACACAGCTAGAATACAGGCACTGCTGTGGATATATTTCGGTCTTCATTGTTTAATCTGTCCGAAAGGTTGAAAGTAGCAGTTCTCTGTTGTACTTTGTAAAGACCTGTACTTTGTCAAAATACAACAGAATACCAAAAGACCAGTTTTAAACTTTTTGTACTGTACAGTAGAATGTCCAACTAAGACCTACCTCTCTAACCTCTCTATTGAGACCATCTCTATAATAAGGCAACTTTTCACTGTCTCAAAGCTCTAATAACGCTACGAAAACTAACCTCTATAAAGAGACCACCTCTCTATTGAGACCATCTAACACTCGTCTCAATATTGCTCCTAACAAAGAGGTTTTACTGTACTGTACTTGCATATTTTGCATGGAGTGGTCATCCTTCAAGCATAAACCTAACCCTCCCACCCCATTGACCCTACCCTCCTCACCTGTACATCGACATTGTTGTTGAAGTGGACCGACTTGCGGCGTCTCTTGGCGGGCCTTCCCCCAGCCTCGTTCGCTGGAGCCTTCTCGCGGGCTCGCGCGCCGCGGAAACTCGATCTAACAAAGCAGAACCTCCCATTAGAAACACTCCTATAGTAAGACAATTGCTCACTGCATGACACTTTCATTAAGCAATTAAAAGGAACCTCCATATGGAGACCACGTCTCTGTACAATGTATATAAATAGTAGGGTAGAACGTGCCAATAGTACCACCTCTTTAAGCAGAAACCATCCCGATAATAAGACCTTTTTTGCAGTCCCAAGTCTGCATACGGGGATCAAAATGAAACTCCATAAAAAGACCATCTCTATTGAGACCACTTGTGGCCGGTCCCACGAGTGATTATCATAACAAAGAGGCTCTGCTGTATTGTACCATGTTCATTCGTCAGGTAAATTAGTCTCAATCAACATGACCCTGTGATGGCGTAAACGAGGAAAACGATTTAGTCTCTATCAAAGTTTGTCTAAATAACTCCCGCAAATGCATTGTAAAACATGTGAAAGGTCACTCAATTTGGCGTGTTTGTCTATTTATAACTAACCCAAAGAATTCATAGATAAGGACACTGGTGTATACTGCACCTCCTCTTGCACGTGTTGGCGCCTGCGGGAGAGCCTGGTGCCGTGAATGGAGACAGTCCTGAGGACGTGGAGGCTTCAGCAACACTCTCCACCTCCATACGGCGGACGGCGCACTCCGGGAGGCTCTTGGAAGAGCACACGGGGTTGAAGATCTCCTCATCTGGCTCTGGCGGTCCGCCGCTCGCGTCAGAGGGTCCTGGTGGTGAGGTCAGAGTGTGATCACGTGTGGAACTCTGGGACATCCAGGTTATTTTTAGAAAGGAGGGATGTGAATTGGGTTTCGTATGAGCGATCGATAATGGACATGCCCCCCCCCAAAAAAAAAAAAAAATTTGAATGAAATATTTTGGTAGATAAAGTGGGAGATGGGCCCTCTGAGTCCCAATATTTCAATGTATAGTGAGACGTACCAGTCTCTAGTCATGGAAGAATTTGACAGCGACGCAAATATTGCCACGTGTTTCTTATGTTTAAGATGTTGATCATTGATATTGTTATCAAGTTTAATACGATTGTGTGAGAATATTTCATGAAGAAAGCTGAGAAAGCTTTCGATCATCGCGGATCTTCATCAGACATCCCAGCACTATCTGGTGACAAATACACACCAGACTGACGAACATCCATGTATTCACAGCATGCCTCATTAATAAGCTCACAAAAATGCTAAAATAATTACAGCAAATATCATTATGTTCAAGTTCACATGTGCACATACCTGGTGAGTGCGAAGCGACATGCAGAATGTTCCCGTCAGACTGGGTGTAGGACAGAGGCTTCTCTTCATACGGCTCTTCCTCGAGGGAGGAGGAATAAGGCGCTGTCTGCAGGAGGCTGTCAGAGAGTGGCAGGCTAAAGATAACATCCAGATGTATAGAATTGCATTTTATTTTATATATAGAGTAAAGTGTACTGTAATAATGAACTTATGAGTTGTTACATATTGGACTGGTGTGTAATATTTCTCTATGAATTCAAATAAAACCGCGCATAGCATTGCGCTTGAATAAACATAGCTAAAGCTTCAAACACAACCAAATGAACAAACAAAACAACAACAACAACAACCAAGAGCCAAATTCCCATACAACCAGCCAGTTACCCACCCATCGAACCAACAAATCAACCAAACAAACACACATGACTACCGATTAACCACACTACCCTCATAAATGACTCAGCGTCGGACCCAACCACCAACCGCCGAGGACACGCCACAAATTCAAATTTTAAATACACAAGTTGTTTGTTTTTAATCGATCTGTCCAATAACAGTGTTCTTGGCTGTATCTAATATACTATCTATGTACATATGTTTATATACTATTATGTTTTATACGGATGTATGTTATAAATCTGAAATAAAGTTATCTTATCTTATCTTATCTTACAACGTGCTCAACGCACGTCTATCGCCTTATACTCCCACCATCGCGCACAACTTCAACATAAACATTGCAAAAAAAAAGTAAAAAAAGAAACAAGAATAAACGTAAATACTCACGTCATGCAAGCGTGAGGGTAATTCCCAAACATTCGGATTATATCCAATTGCACCCGATTCAGATCTGCCGAATTCAGATCGGAAATTCGACAAATAACATTAAATTTGTGAGCCATGACTGCAAAGGTGTACTCTGAGCAAATGTTATCCAGCGAGTGACGCCACCAACACCTCAAACCTCTCCGATGCCCCAGACAACATTAGTGCCACGAAAACATCTGGACCCCAACACATCTGGACCCGCGTAGACGCAGACACGTGATCCCATGGGACTCGGCGCGCCTCGTCGACCGTCCCCGTCAATACCCTCAGGAGGACACCAAAGGAATAAACTAACCAACAACAGCCAAGAGCCAAATACATGTACCCATTCAAGCAACCAGTTACCCACTCAACCAACATTCAACCAACACCCAAGCACCCAACCAAGCAACCCCACCTGTAGCTGCTGGAGGTCGAGGACCTGACGGCCCTGACGTCGTCCACGGAGGCGAAGCTCTCGTCGGAGGGCACCGGCGCCGGGGGTCTGGGCGGGCCGGGCTGCTGGGCGGAGGTGGACGCCTCCTCTCTGTTGGCGACCACCGTGGGCATGGCTCCCCCACCGCCGCCGCCGCCGCCGCCACACAGCTTGTCCTCGAAGTACCTGACACAGCAGAACGGAGCGTCAGCACGGGCAGATCCAGTTTTTTGGGGGGCAACTATGGGATTTTGTCGGGTTTGTGGAGATCATAAAACGTTGATGAGAATGAAATATTGTGAGCGATAAAGGGTGTGGATCTGCCTAAACATTAGGACCACCTCTAAATGACACCACATTTTTGCGGTGCCAAGTTCAACAAAGAGACCGATGTAAACCTCTATACAGAGACCACCTCTAACTGAGAGCACCTGAGACCAACCAATACCAAAGGTTGTCTGAATATATAGGTTCCTCTAGATTTTTATCAATTGACATTCTAATAAGAACATTAAAACATTCCGTTATGAATGATGTTTAAAAAATGCAGCATTAATCACACTCATTTACGATTCCTATTTTAATCGGTAGACTGCATTTTATACATGCCGAAATGGAGCAAGCGAGAACGTTTCTATGTAAATGTGTTTACACATGATTAATTTTCGTAACCAATAGAAACTACATGACTAGTAGTAACTAATACTTTTTTATCCCCGTTTTCAATCATTTCATAGACGTTATGTTGAATATGTTCTGGGTTTGTATTACATAATCTAAATTTGGGATCAACACAGCCAATCGCCACGACACAAGTCTGTCAAGTGCTGACATGTTTAACAAGGCTTTGCTACTAAACCAAACTCTGCCTCTTCCATCTAAATCTCTACCCATAAGACTAACAAGGCCCAGCCTACCACTCGTTGGTGACGTTGTTCCAGCCGCCGACGGTCCTGTTCTGGTACAGCACGCGGGTGTGGACGCACGGGTCCTCGGGCTCAGCCTCGTCGCCTGGTGGGGAGAGGGCAAGCATAGTGATAAAGATAGAACAAATAAACCTTATAAACCTTATCAGTGGATGGTACAAACCTCGTAATAAAGATAGAAAAAAGGGGGGGGGGGAATCTTATTATTCGATATTATATCTATACAAATAATGTTTATTTTCCAAGAGATTTAATAGAATAATATTAAAGTATCCAAAACATATGCGTTAAATGTTTTCGACATCTGCCCTCTTCAGAATATAACTTACAATTGTAATGTTGAAAATGTTTAACACCGTATTTTGGATACTTCTTTTATCATTTTATTAAATCTTTTGGAAATTAAGCATATATTTGTATAGAAATAAAACCAAATGATATGATAGTAGGAAGACTAGGAACCTTGGCGTCAGGTTCTGCGTTTAGACAGCTGCTAGGAGACTTGGTCTTGATTGTTCTACTTACTCAGTTTGGTATCAAACATATGACCAGAAATTATTTTTTCCCGATTTGGTGGCAACCGTTAAGAATAGAGCCGGGCAAACACTTTAGATCAATGCAAAGCATAAAAATAGATCTAACAGATCTGCCAGCCCTAAGCATAAAACGCCCCCACCATTAACATTTTCTGCTAATCTGCCTGGACTATATATATTTTTTTAATCGAATGGAACGAAAGGCATTAATAACCCATTGTGTTTTCATGTTAACACACATCATCAGTTTGTAAAACTATAAAAAGCAATGAAATATACTCTTTAGCTATATAATAAAATTCAACTGTAGCCATGCCATTAAATGGCAAAGGGTACTGTTTTCATGCCTGCAGAGATGCATCTTTATTGTGTTTATACTGTCTGCTTTTTGTACTGTTACTATTTTTGTACTAATTTATAATGTATGGAGTTTTATATTATGAAATAAAGAAAAAAAAGAAGAAAAATAACACAGTACCTGACATCTCAACATCGGAGTGCTCTGGCGAGTACGGGTGTACGGCCAGCATGGGCCGCGAGGTGACGCGCGCCAGGGCCCGCGTGCCGGGCTCTCCGCGGTACGTGTTGAAGACGAAGGCGCCGGCGGCCCGCGGGGGGTCCACCCCGCGGCGCCACGCACGCACGTCCCCGTCACTGTGCATCCGAGCAGCCGGCAGCGAGGACAGCAGCTCGTCAGGCTCGCGTCCGGACAACTGCCAATAGTCTACAGCAACGGTAGGCATAAATGTTACCCTTTCTAAAGGCTATACTATTTAGGCACGATTATAGAATTCACTACCAAATATATTTAATATTATAATTGTATTATTAATATTCATTATTTTGCTAATCAGCATTAGTATTACATTAATCATGATTATTGTTGAATATATTTTGCAACATATTTCAACATATCAGGGGCTCTGCCATCTTGAAACCCCCCGCTCATACAACCAATATTTATAGATTTTCATATTAGTTTCCTTCATATTAAAAAACACACACACGCACGCACGCACGCACACACACACAGCACACAAGCAACTCTGTTCACATGGTGCAAATTTAGACTGTTGTTTAAATATCAATGACATTTTGACTTTTTCTGAGTGCTATGATCACAAATTTCAATAATCTTTTTGAATGATATTCTTGGGCCCTTGACAAAGGCCCTTGCATCTTTTCACTGATGCATTTCATATCACATGCTCACCAACCAACGTGGTCTTTGCTGTTGTTTAACAATTTTATTTTTTCGTTATTCTAATTTACCCCCCCCCCCCCCACCACCACCACCACCACCACCCCCTCCCCCCGCCCTTTCATCGCCTATTCTTCGTTCATTATCGTTTGGTAACTTTTTTTCCATGAGATTGGGCTTAGCCTTCCATTTTATTTGCTGATGCATATATGTTATTTTCTCTCACCGTTTTTATTTATTTTTTCTTTCCTCCACTCTTGGAGTCTGGACTGTACATGTAGTTTAATTATTTCATTTCAGGTTGACTCTTACAGAATTATTTACTATTAAAGTTGAGTGAAATTAAACATCAAGAGTCTTGTCAACTTGTCAATATATGTTCTTAACACTCTTGTCTTTCCTTCACATGAAAAATAACTGTTGACTAATGGTTATACATAGACATATTGGAAATTAACTGACTGAGGTTAAAGTAATAATATCAATCCTTAAAATCCAGTCAGTTAATTTCCAATATGTCTATGTACTCATCTATAGGAGACTGTGATCCAAAATCTAGCCTCTCTAACTGTCTGTTTTTGGTCTATAGAGCGGGTCTCTTGATTAAGATGTCAGACTCAGCTATATTATATGAAAAATATAATCCGCAATTATATATGCATCTGTTTATACTGTTCTTTTTAATGAGTCAAAAAACCAAATGTGCGTGTTTTAAACCAACGTGTCTAAAGGATTTATATTTATCTTTTATCTATTTGAACATACTTGAGCTCAAATATGTCCATTGCATAAAATATATTGGGGTATCGTTCAATGAAAGTAATGATGAAGATTATCTAGTCCGGCATAAGAAGTATTTGTATGCCCAGGGTAATCCGTTAATTGCAAAGTTTAAGATTTGTTCAGATGAGGTTAAACAACTATGGTTTAAAACATTTTGCATCTTCACCAATTCGGGGTTCTTCATACATCTACATGTATCTATAATATTTGATAGATGATTCCTTGCTGTGACAAGATGAACATTTTGTAATAGCGTGGGCATCTCTGCTCTAAGTATTCAACTGAATGCATGAGACAATTAAATATAGCTTTTAATGATATATACAGAAAATTATTTAAAATCAAAAGAGGTACAAGTATGCCATGCATATATGTACATAATAACATTGATGGTCTGAAAGCTGTTTTAAGGATGGCTTGTTATCGCTTCCAACTGCGACTATTTGAATCAGAAAATATGCTGATTCAGGCTGTTATTAATTCAATTTTCTTTTTTAATGTTTCTTGTCCGACCATACTGTGGCATAAAGAATTATTTGCTTGACCGTTTTATTGTCATGCTTGTTCTTATATGGATTTTTTGTTGGAAGTAAAGTTATAAATAAAATGAATAAAATAACAAATACAAATAGGTATAAAGAAAAACTGATATACTTATCAAATCTTAGTCACAAAAATAAAAAAATAAAAAATGTCCCTTACTCTCTCCGTTAGGTAAAAAGGAGTCGTCCATGGAGGTTCCGTGTATGGGCCTGAAGTATCGAGAGTTGGAACTGTTGTTCTCATTGTTAGGCTCTGTGCTGGTGCCTGGCTGCATGGCTGGCTGGTTCTCTGGCTGGGTGTTTGGCTGGTTGTTGTTTGGGTTACTGTTGGGCTGCCTCTCGGGCTGCCTTGTGGGTGGTCGCTGGTGGGTATCCATGCTCATGCCCAGGAGGTAGGCCGTGTGCAGGTCATAAGAGCTCTTCTTTCGTTCCAAAGGGGCCACCGGCTGGTCGGAGTTGTCTTCCTCCTCATCATCATTGAGCTCCTGAGGCTCGTCAGGTTCTTCATCGATTAAAGGCAGATATTTATTCATTTTGTTGGCGTGTTTATTAGTGGTTTTTAGTCAATTTCTATTCATATTGTGTAAGGTCGTTTTGATGTCGCTGTCTCTAGTGGGCGGGTCACGTGTAACGTAAGGTTGCTAACGTATAACGTAGAGATCGTAGGGTTTTTCATGGAAATACGCTAAACGTTTAACGCATCGATGCAAACGCAGAACATATCAAATCGGATGAAATATTTTTCTTCAAGATAATTAGACTCGACCAGCCAGCCTCGCTTTTACGGGGCCACGTGGTGGAGCTGGCTATACGTTGGTCTGTGTTGCGCGAGACTATCACATAATCTACACCTTCAGACTTGAAGATTGAGCAGATTGTCGTAGATTCATGATTAGTTTGAATGTTCTGCTATTCGTTGACAAATTTGATTAACATGATTAACAAGCAAAATTGCAGAATACAGAAGAGACCGTGGTTAAAGAATTACAAATATATAAAAAGAAAAAAAAAACACACACAGATTTTTTTTTACTGTGATCAATAAACGTACAAATTTGCCATAAAAATCATCAGAATAAAAAACACACAGAAAACACAGAAATTTGGCATAGAAGATAATTTAATATTACATGCTCTTACTTTAAAAACAAACAAACACTTATTTATTCTTTGTTTACAAGGGTCCTTGCAATAGCCTAATATTGTCAATCCAAGGAAATGTGGGCAATTCGTCGAAACTCACCAAACGCATACTTTTTATATATATTTTGATAATTGAAAAGATCTCCATGCGTCATCATTGTGTATGGAGCAATATTTCTGTAAACTATAATTACAACACAGTCGTTTAATCATTAATTTAGTGATGTCTTTAGTTGGTTCGACACGAAACTAAAACGGCATGCAATCTCGTTTGCTTTTTTAATGCGTACATGCATTTAGTTTTTTTGTATTGGTGTTTTTATTTGTAATCAAAAGAACTTTACTTTATCTCAGCGCTTTTTAGAACACATTAATCTTATATTTTATTATGTTTAGGTGGTGAGTTTCGACGAGTTTCTATGATGCGTGTTTTGTAGTTTGTGACTCTTACTTTATTGTACAGAATCCTGAATGAAAAAAGTATATATTAATACACATGAAAAAGGATTAAAATACAGGTCAAATGATATAGTACACAATACAGTCTGAGCAAATTTACACAGCGAATGATTGAAACTCAACACCGCATCGCCCTATAAATGCTTGGCAATGCAACAAAATATCTCCTTTTAAAAGTGGTCTCCTTATAGAGGTGGTCCTAATTGCAGGTTGCACTGTCCTCTGTATCCAGGTGACCGGTGAGTGACTCAGTGATGAGCTAATTAGCGGCGGCCAATCAGAGCCCGTTGCCATGGAAACCGCCGGGTCGCACCTGTGCTGTTATTTAACAAGGTGATAGAGCATGGCGGCGTGTGTTGCAGTTTTTGTATTAGTCTATTCTCTACTTCGTGATTTTAAAAGGTCAATGTCATCCTCAAACTTGCGGTTTCTAATAAAACAGTTCATCTTTTGATTCTAAGGTCAACATAGCCTACCAAGTCATTGAAAGCGTGTGAAAATGTCTGCCTTGCCCGTATCAATATGATAAAATTAATAATACACCTGTACTGTAAACGTCCATGTGTCAAATAACTTAGAAGGCCAATTGTGCCTGAGAGTTTGCAGACTTTGCCATATTGAAGGACAATAATACAACGTTTCTATTTCCTGTTCTTTTTCTCCTCTTCTGTTTTACCCTGTTCATTCCTTTAGCAGGAATATCAGCCACCCCGTATAGTAGCCCTATATACACACTATACATGACTGGCCTCAAGTGGTCTCAATAGAGAGGTGGTCTCTTTACAGAGGTTCACTATAGTCTCAAACGCTTTACGAACATTGACACCACACAGATATGAAGTTAACGCCCGATATAGACTTGCTGTTAATTGCTGCTTCTACTCTATTTACCGCCAAAGAAATCTCTATTGACGCTTAAAAACTGGCAAATTTGCACAGCAGAGGTCGATATGAAGCCTCGGGCCTCAACTTGGGGTACGGGAGAACCTCTATTGAGACCACCCGGGTACTGGCCTCTAGTGGTCTCAATAGAGAGGTGGTCTCTTTGAGGAGCTTCATGTTGGTTTCCTTTTGAAGGGTTTTGGCAATCGAAGCTGGTCTTATGATGATAAGTGCCCCTGTCCTGTGTCCATTTTTAATACATTAACAAGTTTCTGTGTCACTTTATTATGATCTTAAATTAGATAGAGATATTGAATTGGATTCGATTAGATTTATTCAGAAATGTGTAAAAAATGTACAGTCAAAATATAAATAGAATGCAGTATCACATATACACGAAGATTATCTTGATTATACAGAGTTTCCAGCACAAAAACGTCCCTGTCGCCATGCCACATTTAACTCTCTCACTACCAGTGGCGGATAAAATCACCAGGTCAAAAATGCACGTTGATATATTGGGTTCTATTATTCAATATCATGATCAACTCTATAGCTATAGGTGTAATATTATCTGTTTATGTCTGCGCCAACCCGCTGACCTCACGTTTAGACTTATTGGTTCCGGGTCAATTAAAGGTTAATGTGGTGACCACATCAAGGCTAAAACTTTTCTTCTTGTCCCAAGAGCTTCGTCAGTCGTGCCAAATACAAAATGACAGGTTCCATTTAGGTATCTGTAGAGTTGATCAAGAATCACTTGGACTGTTTGAAACGTCCGTGAATCTCCGATACGCGCATGTTTATTATTGTGGGAAAATCAACACCCCAACCGCCGCCGCCGCCGCTAGCCGCTATCGGCCGGCGAGCGTGTGACACTTAGGCAGGGGGATCAGTTGATAAAGGCTGGCGGCTGGTTGCCATGGCAGCGAGGGATGTCAGCAGAGAGACGGACACATGGACGGTTGTGGCAATATCGGAGGTCTAAGGGGATCCTTTGATACTGCTCATAGACAGCTGGTTTTACAACAACAAAAAATTCCCAAAAAAATTCCCAATATATTACATGGGTTTCGTGATAAGTCAAAAACAATTGTCCTAAAATATAAGTACATGAATTACATCTAAAAGGGAACCTTTCCAACTTTAAATATTCAGCTGTACACAATGGATAATTTTCTGTAGTGTAAAGGTTTTTATTTCACTCCTTTAAATTAAATATATATCTTATGATAATCTATTTTAGTGTTTAGCATCTAGTCTTGTACTTGTATTGGATTGTACAAAAATGTGTGCTGAACTGAATCACACGGAAGGGCGTGGTTGTGTTGATGGCATGGAAGAATGAAGCCAGATAGAGTTTTTTTTCGGCACTCAATTATGGACACATATGGAGAAGAAGAAAAAAATAAACACACACACACCACTTTCTATGTCAGTTTTGATAAAAATAGCCTAAGAATATAGAAGAATATATATTATATATAGAATATAGAAATATAGATGAACAAATGAAACAAAACAATCATTTTTAAACACTAGACGCTATTTTAATAGATAAATCAAATTCCTTTGTTTTCAAAATACAAAGTTGACCGCACTAATATCAATATGCTTACACACGTCGTGATCCTGGTTACTGTAATAAAAATGCCACGTTATCTATCGAGTTTCTGACCAGCGCGGTTGTAAGGGTCATAGGTCACGTGTTAGCTGCTGGCTCGGATGACCAGTGGGCAGTCAGTGGTCAAGTGAGAATGCGGCACGTGTTAACATAAAAGTTCAATGTATGTTTTTGTAACATTCAATGACACATGATTTAGATATTGGTGTCAGATTGTAAATTGGACCATTTTCCTCTATAGAATATGGACCCCCCTTATGGAATATGGACACACAAACCCCTCAATTCATTTATTTGTTTCTATTTGAAGTTTTATGAATTTAGTAACGATTTAACTGAACTTTACCAATTGTGTACGGACTATTTTAACAATATTTTCATAATTTCAATTAAATGTAATCATAATGCACATTGTATGGCATCGGGAACAGTTGTATATGCATGACAGGTGTAAGTATTGTGATATAATCATAGGAGTATAAATTATGTAAGTGTAGAATCAAAATGGAACAAGGGTACATTATCAATGTGTGTTTTTCATTATAGATGAAGGGGTCCAAATTCTATGGCATAGAAAGCAGACCGGGTCACTATGTCAAATACACAATAACAACACATTTTACTTTTGGCATTAAAAAGATGCAATTGCATCGGATGCGTGTGTTCAAAGACTTTTGTTAGCAAATACAGGACTTAGCTATTTTCACAGACAAAACTGAGCTATCATCAAACAATCAACAGTGGTAAAAGAAGAGCTCTCAAATGGAGGGCGGTGCATTATGACTAGAAATCGTAAATGTTAACATTTGCTCCTAAGTTCTATAGTAAAGTAAATTTTAATAAAACGATATTACAGTCAAACAATGAATTTTTGCGTGTTATTTAAAAATTATAAGGATGACTACAGTCAAATTTTAAATGTTCTTTAGACAATTAGCAGAATTAAAACAAAATTATATATTGTTTTTTTATTATATTTTCCCCATACTTTACTAACATGGCAAATAGTGAGAAGATGGCTTTAAAATAGTAATAAACGCATTGGAAGGATTAACTTGTGTAGAACTTTAAGGAAATCGTAAATGTTAACATTTGCTCCTAAGTTCTATAGTAAAGTAAATTTTAATAAAACGATATTACAGTCAAACACTCAATTTTGCATGTTATTTAAAATCATAAGGATGACTAACAGTCAAATTTTGTCCTTTAAAAAATTAGCAGAATTAAAACAAAATTATATATATTGTTTTTTATTATATATTTCCCATACTTACTAATATTTCAAATTGTGAGAAGACTGCTTAAGAATAGTTATAAAAACATTGGAAGGATTAAATTGTGTTGAGCTGTAAGGAGATTGTCAGGATTATCACATAGAAAAGAAAGTGATATAAGAATGGAAAACCACAGTGGACATATGAAAATACACAAGAGAACTCACACTGGGGGGAAAGCACATCAGTGTACAGTGTGTGAGAAATCATTCAGCCAAAGTGGACATCTGAAAACCCATATGAGAATTCATACTGGTGAGAAACCATATGAGTGTAGTCAATGTGGCAAGTGTTTTAGTGACAGTAGCACCTTGACCAGCCACATGAGAATCCACACTGGGGAGAAAGAACATCAGTGTACAGTGTGTGAGAAATCATTCAGCCAAAGTGCGCATCTGAAATCCCACATGAGAACTCATTCTGGCGAGAAACCTTATGAGTGTAGTCAATGTGGCAAATGTTTTAGTCAAAGTGGCCACTTGACCAGCCATATGAGAATCCACACGGGGGAGAAAGAATATCAGTGCACGGTGTGTGAGAAATCATTCAGAGAAAGTGGAACTCTGACAAAACATATGAGAACCCACACTCGGGAGAAACCTTATGAGTGTAGTCAATGTGGCAAGTGTTTTTGTCAAAGCAGCAACTTGACCATGCACATGAGAATCCACACTGGGGAGAAAGGACATCAGTGTACAGTGTGTGAGAAATCATTCAGCAGAAAAGGACAACTAAATTCCCACATGAGAACTCACACTGGGAAGAAACCTTATGGTTGTGGAGTTTGTGATAAAAGTTTCTCTCACAGGTCTGCTGTTGTTATTCACATGCGCACTCACACGGGTGAGAAACCATACAAGTGTGATCAGTGTGGCAAATGTTTTGCTCAAAGTTCTGATCTGAGTAAACACAAGAGCATACACACTGGCGAGAAGCCATTTTACTGCCATATTTGCCACAAATCATTCACACGTGGAAGCAGCTTGGAAAGGCACCATATGACTGTGCATGCCAAGAAGTGAGCCGATATTTTTTTAGATAATTTTTTTGTTGTTGAATAGCAATAGTATATTTTGTTTCAAATGTTACCTACCCACTGTAATTTTGTGGCCATCTAATTTGTCTACTTCTCACCGGGGATTCTATTTTTTATCATAGTGTGAAGACTTCACCTCTTGGACAACTTTGACATACAATATATAAAAAAAAAACATTGCACTTATAATTCATGGACTTGCAACGGAAATAAATATCTATGTACGTAACCCGTAAGTTTGTAATGTAGCAATGTACTGTTTGGTATATATCTCTTGCGTTTATTTTTCTATTGACGTAAATGTAAGTTAACAATTGAGATAGACCTAATTTAAATTCTGCGAATATTCTACAATGAACCCACCCAGTGAAAACCTACATCAATGTGTTTTGCACACTGTTGAAATATTACTTCAGGGCTTAGTGTTAGTGGGAGCCCGCATGCCAGGTTTGTAGTCAGCCCTGGTCACATGCAGCCCGTAGCAACCACTCACCGGCACACACTTTTAAAAGTTAATGTTACGCCCTGATTTTGTCAGGAATCAAAAATATTTGTGAATAATTATTCATCTTTCTGTTTGATGAAAGTCTGTGTAAAATATAGCATTATTGAACCTATAGTCTGTGTAGTGGCTGTTAAATCTATAGTTCATCGCTAAAATGTACATTTGAGTGAAAAAGTAAAATTGAAACAGTTGATTTAAGGCTCTTCAACAATTAGAAGACCTGTATTTCATCAGATGTAAAAAAAATCTATGTAACTAACCTGTAACATTGTCATGTAGTAATGTACTATTTTGTATATATCTCTTGTGTTTTTTTCTATTTAAGTAAATGCATGGTTGTCATTTAATAGATAAAAGAAATCTATATAACTAACCTGTAACTTTGTCACATAGCAATGTATTTTTTGTATATATATATATATATATATATATATATATATATCTTGTGTTTATTTTTCTGTTTACGTAAATGAATTGTATTCATTTAATTGTAGTCATTTAGACGTGTTTTACATTTACAGACCTACAAGAATGTGTTTTGTCATATGGTTGGAATATTACTTGTCATAAAATGAAAATAGTTGTGAAAGTATTCTCTTTTTTTGGTCTGCTTAGTCTTTAAGTGTAAATAACATTCATAAAAAAACTTAAGAAAAAAACCTAGTTATTTTTATTGCAAATCTAATAGTTGTTGTTTTTTTCAACATTTATCTATAAAACACCACACATCAGGCATATTTTGATAAGCATATAGATGCCCATGCTGGTGTCAGATTGTAAATGGACCCTCGAGGAAAATGGACCCCCCCTTCCATTTAAGACGACCTGTAGTTCCGCTGTCCGCCGCCACAGGGCGCCACCTCTCAGTGTTATCTCCTTGTGGGTGATCAGGGTTTAACCATTACCTTCTATCAGGTGGAGTCTTATACCTTGTTTGGTAGAGATAAAAATGCTCTCATTACAAATAGAGGTTCTCTGATTATATAGATGTTCTTGTTTCGACGTATAGATAAAAACGACATAGATTCTAAAAAGAATACAACAAAGATGGTCTTATCAGAGAGGTGGTCTTATAATAAAGATGGTCTTAATAGAGAGGTGGTCTTATCAAGGATTAGATCCGTGCCTAATTATGTACAATGCAACAACCTCCAATCAATATTACGTACATAAGAAACAATAGGTTACAAGACCTTACCTTCCTGACGAGACCACCTCTCTATGCAGACCTCCTGTAACCAAATAAAAGCACAGTTGGTCAACATAGACAAGATCTACTAATACACCAACAAGGTGTGCCATTATGCCAACTGCAGAGTTACCTATAAGCAAGACAACTGTGTGTTTATGGTGTTTAATTAAGACTTCTGCTGGGACAAATTAAGCCAGACAGATCCGGCGATAAAAGATAAGATCACAGCCTGTAATTTTCTGCACACACAATACTTTATCTGTCTGACTTGGACCTTTATCTCAAACTTGGATCTTTCTTGGCAAACAGTGGCAGTGGAGAGATCAACAATGGTTGTATTTGTGTGACTTATCAATTAGACCACCTGAGTGGTTAGGCTGGTTTGGGTTTTTCAATTAAGACCATGTGTTTTTGTTATACAGGCGGTCTCAATAGAGAGATGGTCTTGTTTTACAAGTTCATTTTGGCCTATGTTTAATTGAAATTGTACATAGGAACCTCTAAATTAAGACACGTAAAATGTAAATGTGAATGTAACTGTGGTGGTTTATAGTCGTGATCCAAGTCTTGCTCTCACGACTTCACAATTTACACCAGGTCGTTGGCCCACTTATTGATCTTCAATTGATCATTTCTCATATGCTTGCATCGGCAACTCGCACAATCACTCACTCAATGACCTGTACCACGGAGCAGTGTGCAAATACTTTAGGGATGAGTTTGCTCAACACCCACCACCAGACCCGACCGGGAATCGAACCCACCTGCTGACCTGCTGCTCACAAGTCCAACTCCCTATCCATTCGGCCACAGAAAACACACACAAGTGCAGGCTTGGACGTATATAAGTGGTCACTATATACACGTGGTCTTTTATGGAGGTTTGCGACCCTAATGTTGGTCCTATTATATAGTTAGAAGTTTCACCACCCCAGTCTACTGTGCCATTTATATATGCCACAGACAACATATCCGGTGTTTGAATGCAGCTAATCAAAGCCAGCTCATTTGCACAGTCGTGTTTGAAATAAGGTGCTTGCAGTCATCTCTTCAATACATCATAGCGTGGGGTTTTTCGTCGGTTTCACGGCTTGATCACCCACACTGTCTTTACCATCGTCATATCTCACGGCTGCATACGCAGTATAAGGACTTGTACAGGCAGTGTGAGTGATCAAACCGTGAAAACCGATGTGTCGTAAAGTCAATCTTCATACCGACTACACTGCGTATCTAACCGATATGACTATGGGATTACACAGATCAATGGAGGATCTTGTCAAAAGGTATCCATTTTTTTAAAATGGTATTCGGTAGTGGGAGAACAAACTGACGTGACTTTGGAGGATCTTGTAAAAGTATTATCCATTTTTAAAATGGATTCGGTAGTGACAGAACAAAATTATGCGACTATCAATCATATGTAACGGCTGTATAGATTTAAAAGCTGAATATGCACTGTATGTACCGTGTGAAAGAGACACCCGTAGACCGACGATGGCGACTACCGGAACATTTGCCTATTTGCCTTACCAACCATTGTGTGCAGCCCGCATTGAGCAGAATAAGAGAGAAACTCGTCTGCTGCAGCCGACAACAGACAGTGAGCAGCCGGCATCAGTGAGCATGCCGCCATGAGGCATGCGCGGCCTAGAGAGCGGCCGAGTGAGTGAAATCCCGCGGCGGCCAAGCGAGAGAAACCGTGATATTGCCGGTCGTACCACAGAACATCTCTCTATAAAGGCCACCTGGCGGCCGGGTCTGTCTCAATAGAGAGGTGGTCTTGTTAAGAGGGTACATGGTGATCTCATAATGACGAATTATAAAGGGGAATTTAAAATGGTCTTGCTACAGAGGTGGTCTCTTTATGAAGGGGTTTATGAAGGGTCTTACCATTAGAGGTGGTCTCATTATAAAGGTGTTCTGGTTATGGATGTGGTCTAACTATATAAAGGTGGTCTCTTTATAGAGATTGTGGTCTCTTTATAGAGGTAGTGTAATTATATAGAGGTGGTCTAAATATGGAGTTGGTCCTAAGTAAGAGAACATACTGTAATTTGAACTTTGAAATAGGAATACCAATTGATAGTATATGTGCACCTATGATGCTACACACCTAATCAACAGAACTAGGAATACTAATTAATCATGACACCGGTTTAATGTCAAAGAATTTGTAATTAGGATCACTTGTATAGAGAGACCACCTCTATAATATAAACATTTGTTTCCCCTCAAATCTCCATAAACAGACCACCGCCGTAGTGAGACAACTTGAGATGCGTCATCTCACAACCTCTGAGTTTTTACAGTATCTATGATCAATATGACATAGTCTTCGTAAACAACCCTCCATAAAACACCACCTCTCTATAGAGACCCCCTCTCGTCCTGGCAGAGTGGTTGTGCTTAGCATGCAACGTTCCCGTGTTGTAAAGTTATCGTCAAATCTGTGATCTTTATCTACGCTCTCGTGAGAGTCTCAATGTTCCTGTTTTTGGCTCAGAGATTTATTGATCCAGAGATACGGACCACTGTACACGTATAACCTCTATATATCAAGACCACCTCTGTAAATAAAACCGCTTCGAACAGGCCTGCAAGAAAGGTTTATGAGAAACGGATACAGTCTCATCTGAACTTAACTGAAATCATATTCGATTGACGGAAGTGTCGTCGGCGATGAGGTCTTTCTTTGTGTTGTAGGAGTTGGAACTTGAAGAATCAGTTTTCATGCAACAAACATAAACATTCATCATTTGTCGTGTGAAACTTTACGGTGACCACCGAGCAGCCTCTATGTCTGACCACTAGTTTTAAACAGGTGGCCTTAAATAGATGTAGATCCACTCTGGTATATTCTTCATGCCATGAGTACAGTAGATTAGAAGCCCCCCCCCCCCCATGGGGCTGGTCTCAATAGGGAGGTAGTCTCTTTGCAAAGGTTTGCCTCTACATGACAGTTTAGTACTGTGAGAAAGGCTCCTATATAGAGGTGGTCTCATTATAGAGGTGGTCCTGATTGCAGGTTATTCTGCTTAATATATAGAGAGAGAGAGGAGATACAACAGATAATTTGCTTCAACAACCGAACCAAGCACCTCCAAATAAAGACCAATTCTGTAATGAGACAGCCTATAACCTATACCACCTACAATATATAAGATCCTCTCTATACTAAGATCACCACTATGATAAGATTGTCTTTTTAATGAAACCATCTCTGTAATTAGATCATGCCTCCAACATACCATATTCCATATAACATACAAACGACCCAGACATCAAATTGAATCCATCAATAAGAACACCTCCGTTAACAGCTATCTTCTTCCAGTATTCTCGCGCCTTCACTCATGAAGATTATGCAAGGCATATGCTATGATAAGATTGTCTTTTTAATCAGATTCTACAATAAAACCATGCCATCAGTATAACAGATTCCACCATACAACAGACACAGACACCAAATTGATTCAATAACAACCCCCCACAACCCCCCAAACACCCAAACACCCAGCACCCAAACACCAGTCCTATTTCTCACACACACACTATAATATGATCACTGCTATAATTAGATTGTCTTTTTAATGAGATTCCATATATAATGAGACCACCTCTATAATAAGATCATGCCACGAACATAGTATAACATATTCCACCATACAACAGACCCAAACACCAAATAAATTCCATCAATAACAACCCCCCAAACACCCAAACACCCAAACACCGGTCCTCTCTCTCTCTCACCGCCGCCGCCGCCGTCCGTTCAAATCGGCCGCCGCCGGCTCCGCCGCCGACCCAGCCAGTCACGTGACATCAGCCACCGGATAGCCCGTCGCTCGGATACTGCCGGACATATGTACGCGGATTACTGACGCCCCAGCCGGCGCCCGCTCCCAGCAAGCATGGACAGAAGGTAGGAAGGCCCGGGCTCGCGTGCTCTGGGCGTACTTTTCTGTATTTGGGTGGCAGTGGCGAGTAAAAAGCGGTTAAAGTTTGGATCTCCGTGGTCGGGGAAACCAAGATGGCGGTGTGTGTCGGCAGCAGCAGCAGCTGCTGGGTGATACTGGCGGCTGCTGCCGGCTGCATATTGACTGCTGCTGCTGCTGCCATGTTTATGGCTGTATAGATCTCAGTGGTCTGCTTGAATGTGGAGAATATAGAGGGTTTGTGTGTGTTGTGTAGGATATGGAAGTGTGTTTTATGATTGTTCTGTACGTGATTTAGAGGTGGTTGTCAAAGTTTAGTTCTGTTTTGAACAATTCAGGTTGATTGGGCTTTGGATGTAATCATGTTTATGGTTGTATAGATCTCAGTGGTCTGGTTGAATGTGGAGAATATACATTGCAGAGGGCTTTATGAATGCTCTGTATGATGTAGAGGTGTGTTTTATTGTTGTTCTGTATGATTTGGAGGTGGTTGTCAAAGTTTGGTTCTGTTGTAAACAATCAAGGTTGATTGCGCTTTGGATGTAATCATGTGTATGGCTGTATGAATCCATACGTTTTGGACTTGTTAATGTGTGGGCCTAACCGAGTTGAATATAGAGAATATAGAACTGTAGAGAGGTTGTTGGTGTTATACGTGATCTGAGGGTTAGCAAGTAGTGTTATGAGTATACTAGTGTAATATCAGGGAGCTTTTTAATGTTAGTTCTATGCTACAGACAACAAAGAGTTTGTGTGGATTTTGACATAGCTACGTCTATACCAAGTTTGAAATGACTGATCTGTGAACTATAGTTCAACATACAAGAGAGATAACAGTATATTCTCACCAAATACACGTGTACATCAAAGTTAAATCTTTGTAACCAATCAGTTAATGCCAGTTTGACTGGCACTGCTATGATTTGTACACGTGTGTTGGTGTAAAGTGTCCCTACTCCAATATAGCAGGGTTATGCCAGTATGGGTGAAATCAAGGTGTTTCTCACTATAGTCCGTTTCAAAGCCGCCGCGTGTATTGTGAGTGCAAACAAACCAGTCACGGTGGAGAGAAGAATAAACAAACTGTGTCGGTGTGAACACTTCAGCTGCGTTATTGTGGCTCTTTGCTGCAGTGTCTACGTCTTCCACATTTTTCAAATGCACCGTTTGTAGCTTGTCTTATAGGTATACAGTGTATTCTGAATAGAAGGTGGTCTCAATTCGAGGTTCTACGTTATCTCTGGCTCAATAAGAGTGTTGGTCTCTTTACATAGGTGATTATAGTTTGGAGGTGGCTATGTTTATCTTGAGGGCTCTACAAGATTTGTAAGCCCCACGTGGTCTTACTATAGAGTTGGTCTCTTTAAACAGACGGCCTTTATTGGTGGTACTTGTAAAAGTCAATAGTTTTTGAAAAGGTTTGAAAGACCACCAGAAACGTCCTTTTACAGGAGTGGCCTCATGATAGAGGTAGTGTTACATATTATAACTTAACACTGGGGTGGCATCGTTGTAGAGGCGTAAATCCTACTTTAACATGGAGATTTTGAGAGCTGCCCAATTGGTTTTGCTCAAATGATAGAAGGATTTGGTCTTACAATTAAAGTCTCCATGAATAGGTTCCCCGTACTCCAAGCAGTCGTCCATATTGCATGGATCAGCCGCAGCCATTGTAACAGATCCAGATCTCGCTCCGGACTCGTGTGGCCGCCGCCGCCGCCGCGGGGTGGGATTATGTGGCTTTAATCCGCCGAGAGGTGGCAGCACGGGGCTGTGATGTCACATGCCGGCTTATGGCGTTTGTCAGGTAGGACCACCAGTATACATAAGGACTGCCTCTGTACAGAGACCATTTCTAGTCGGACCCTTTCTCACGCACCCTCCTATCAATGAGGACAAGGGTTTCGCAGTCAACCCGTCACTCTCCTCATCGTCCCAATGACAGGTTCGCATACCGGTGCAAAAACTCAAATACGGTCAAAAATCACTGTTTCTGCTACCCGCTGAAAAGTGGTTGTACCGAGCCCACTCAACAATGCCCGCCACTCACGTAACAAAGTGCTCCTCCAGCAAGCCAAAACCTGGGTCTGCCCGCGTGCTATTGACGCCGTCCGGAACCTCTCTCGCCCGTCACCGCCGTGTTGGCCCTACATACAGACGGCCGCCAGCCTCTATACCCCGGCTCGCAGTCCGAGCCCGGGCCGCGACACGCCGGGATACCAGGTGACAGCGGCTGGCGGCCCGGGCTCACGAAAGCCGCCGGCTGGTATTCATGAAAGCGCCGTGTTTATAAAAGAGATTGTTTTTTTCTCAAAGCCGTGCAGTGTTTCATTGATATATTGTCACCTAGTCCTTTTAAAGAGTTAGTAGAGGGTTTGGGTTTGGGAGTTTCAAGCATTGAATGGCGTTTGTGATAGGATAAAGCGAACCTCATAAAACAGCAAACTGCACCAAACGACTTGTAGCCACAAAAGCGGCCGGTGTTCAGCAAAGTGGTTTCTATTCTTACTTCCTTACAGTTTGTTTCTATCTTAACATTTTAAAGATTTTGCACATTTCAAACATTGACGATATACTTTTTCCGATTACATGACAAAAGCGTCGTAGATGAAAGAAAATCATACAATTCCAAACAAATATCAACCTGCAGCAAGCGGTTCATATTCAAGTGGCCGGTATTCACAAAACTGCTATGCGGCTCTCCTCCTTTCTTCTGTCTATCCCGTCTCGAGTGCCAGTTGACAAAGTGGTTACTGGAGCTGACATAAGTAAACATGGTGGTGGTGGCGGCAGCTTTTTAAACCAAACTGCCAATGGGACTGGGTGTTTAGTTTGGTTTGATGCTGTTTTAAAGTGGAATACTTCAAGTTTGCCGTTGCTATACATGGTTTGTTCCATTACAGTAAACTATTGCTGCTGTAGACTTGAATGACTGTTTTATTCTAAAGATCAACCTACCATTGGAATGTAACTACTAACGACATATTTTGAGACTGTTTGGTTCTGTGGATATTGATATTGATTATGTAATTTATGACTCTTTCACTGATAGATAAATACATTGATTCCACCTTAACTTGCCCCACCACACTGGCGATGGGCTACACTTAACAACTGCTCAAGGGTTGCCATAAGACAATGTACGTAAGACAGTCATACACTATAGCTCCAGTCATTCAAGTGTAACTCGATACAGAATCGTCATATCTCACGACTGTGTAAGAGAGAATGTCGTAAACCACCGGTGCCAATATCCACCGTGCACAGACAGTCTACAAGTACACACTGGAGCGCCACTGCCGGCCTTTGCGAGCTGCGTGCCAATAACACAACCAGCCAGCCGGGACCAGCGGGAGCATCCGAGCCTCCTGGCTGCTGCTGCTCGCATTACATCGCATCACGGCGGATGCTGCCTCCGGCTGTAATCATGGTATTATCACGCCGCGGCCGGCCCGGATTCTGTGATATCGAGGCCCGGCCGCGACCGAGCTTTCTCAGCAGCAGCAGCAGCAGCCTGATGGCTTAGCTCACGTCATCCACCTCCTCCCGGCGGGCTCGCGCCGTACTAATGCACGGCGGGGACCGGGGAGGAGCGAGCGCGGCCGCGGGAAGCCCGGTGTGGTGGTGGGGGGCGCCCGAGGGAAGAAGCGTGTACCACCGCAGAGTGTACAGTGGGACTGGTGGATGTAGACATGGAGGATGCTTTGGAGAAATGGCAATCTACGTGTGTCACCAAGGTCTTATTATGGAAGAGGGACGTATTGTTATGATTATTCTGGTTGCTAAATGATTAGTATAGAATTGAGCTGAACGGACGCACGAGACACATTACGTCTAGAGTTTGTCTCACAGAAGAGTAGGTCTTTATTAGAGCTTCTACTGTACATAGCAGACTGGGTGTGGTTTGGAGGTCCTGCTGGAATAGATCACGCCGGCGTGCGGTCGGGACGTGAGGTCACGGGCCCGGGGCGATCCTCCTGACAACATCCAGTCCTTGCCCGGGCGGGGTGATGGGTCCCGTCTGCGCAGACAGTGATTGGAGAGATGGGAGCCAGCCGGTGGTAGGAGGATGGAGTCACATCTTCATCTGTGGTTCTGCTGTTATAGTTCTTTGTGTTGATTGGTTAGGTCGCCTACAACATGTATGGTTTAGTTGGATAGTTTAGAATCTCGGGTTTTCGACCATTGTTATGATGGCATTGCACAATGCGTAGCTTGATATTTAAAAACATCTCAGTAACATGATATTTACACGTTGCTCTGTATGGCTTTGATGTGTCACGTTTGCTTATGCTCTGATGTGGGGAGTGTGAGATGACAGCCGGTGGTCAGTGACAGGATAGTTACAGCCTCATTAGTGATCCCGTGTGCTCACTTTTCTACTGTTGCACTCTACATGTGTTATGGCATAATTGGATAATCTAAAACACCAACCTTCTATATTATTGAACAGCTTGTTCTAATCACATTTCTATGGCACAGCTTTCCGTGAGACTGTGTGCCATGAGTGCCCCGAGGCTCAGACTGCAGGACGGGCGAGTGATTGGCGAGATGAGAGACAGCCGGTGGATGGAGGCACGTCTTCATCTGTGGTGCTGCTGTTGTAGTTAGCATTTGCTGCTGTGTCTACACAGACTAGATGGGTGAGATGGAGTCCAGCCGGTGATGCTGGAAAACAGGGATCTAACATCTTCATCAGTGACAGTATGCTCTTAGTCTCCTGTGCTGTGCTCTGCATTTCTTAGGGTACATATAATTGGATAAACCTTAAGTTCTCAGATTTCTTCACTAGATGGTATTGCAAAACGAATAGCTTTATATGAGAAAATGTAGTAACAGGGAAGGTTTTTTTCTATTGAGACAGCGTACCAATTACATCGGTGTTTTCATGATTTTATATGGTTGCAATTTTATATTTGTTTTCTGTCTATGCTGTGTTAATATCCAATCTCAAAAACGTCATATAAATGTGTGTGTTATGAAAAATATTTTCCAAAAGATATTAGGAGAAAAGAGATTTGTTTGATATTTGATATTAATGAAGTATCTAGAGAGAAAACAAATACAAACCGGTACAGGGTTGAACAGAGAGAAACGTATAGATTTAAGTTTAGCGTAGAGATTGAACGGATATTGCAACGTAACATGAGTATTGTATTAGTGAAGCCAATTATTGTTCCACGGGGTGTCAATTAACACACGTTCTTGTTATGGAGCAACGCTGATGAAGCCTAATGAGAGGAAAGCTGAAACTGCCACTGAGCAATGCATATTCAACTGTCTGCGAGCTGTGATATTGTCACTTGTGGAGAAAGTCCTTGGATATGATATTGCTGCTAAAATACACGCATTATCACCCACAGCATGACAAGTGTTGTCAGGATGTCACAGCCGGTGTAGGATTTCCAATGTTGTTGTTTTCAGGTGATGGAGAGAATCATGATTTACTGGTTATTAATTAGCTGATTATCTCCAATAGTATTGCACATACTAAAGTTGAAATTTTGTCAGTTTATGACCAGAAACCAGTCCTAATATCTGTGAAGTTTTCATCATGACCGGGAAAGTGTTGACTATAGTTTCCCACGTGCCACAATCCTGACTACAGCGTCTTATATGCCAAATAAAAATGCAATCTCCAGAGTTTTTCTGTGGTCTTTTTGTTGTTGAAGGTTTGTAGAGCGGCAAAATAAATCCTCTCACTAGAGAGTTGGTCCCTTTACAGAGGTGGTCCTATTGTGCGCGTCTACACAACAACAACATTGTTTCCACGCCTGTTATTCTTACCAACAGAGTTCCTCAATATAATGACAAAGTCCCCACCACCACCAGAGCCTGAACGACTCCCCCTTTGTGACGTCACATCATGATGGATGGCCTCCTTATTAAATCTCCCCCCACCCGCCCCCCAAACGCCCGCCCCCTCAATTTGGGGGCGCTCTAATGAAATAGCCGCCGCCGCCGCCGCCGCCGGCCTTGGTTTGAGTAATTGGTTTTTGCTCGACTCGTCCAGTCGCTGGTGTTAGCGGTTTAATAAGCGAGACACGACCGAAGAACTTTCTGTTAAGACCACTAGTATGGCGAGACCACCTCTGTAATGAAACCCAATCTTACATGTTCAACCCATATTAAAGAGGCACAACTGATAGCCATTAAACGAACCTCCAAATAGAGACTACCTCTCACAATAAGACCACTCGAGTGACGTAATACAGCGGTTCCCCTGTACAGGACAACTTCCTGTTAGGGCATAGGGAACGACCACCTCTGTAATGGGAACAATCTTACAGGCTCGAGCCATGATAACTAGACACACCTGACAGGGATTAAAAGAGCCTCAAAATAGAGACCACCTCTCACAATAAGAGCATCTCTGTATGGAGATTGCATTGGGTAGTGCCTTCACAGAAAGGTCGCCCTGTGCTGTGTTTCCGCGGTGAGATCAGTTGTGCGTTTGTGAGGGTGAAATTGCCCGTGTAGATCCTGCTAGCCTCGCCACAATCCACTTTGGCATGATGCATGGTTTTCGTGCTGTCTGGATACAAGACGCAATAAAATACCCATATCAGGCGTCTCCCCCTTTTCTGGAAAAAATAAAGAAAAAGGATTACAAATGGATTTTTTCTGCTGGTGAATATGATTGTGGTTTATGGTTAACTGTAACCGATGACTACACAAATGTCCACACCAATAATCTCTCTGAGTATACTTCTGCCCTGCACCTGTTGAGACGAAATCCACTAACAAACTATCCAAGAAAAAAAATAACAACTTTACGTGCTATTCACCTTCTTTTATCAAATAGTGGCGATTAGTCTGCCAAAAGCTCAATGCTCGTGATTGAACAGAAGCGAGGGGAGCTTTGTATAATGAGATAGTCTACTGAGGCATAAAGGTGTCAGAAATGGCTCCAGTCTAAACACAGGTGTCGCCCGCTGCCATGCTCCCCGCGGAACAAATACACTCTTTAGAACCAAAAGGATTTAAATGCCATTATTAAACAGAGTTGGTTTAAGTCTTTCTGGCTCTGAGCGCGGAGTGATAATTGGAGTGACACTTAGAGCAGGTGTGACGTCATTAACGCAGGTCACGCGACCAAACAACGCCACGTGGTCGCCATTTCGTGTGGAATGTGACACTGAATGGCCTTTTTCGTTGCTCCTCATTACATTTTGGATTGGATTTTTTAATTGGACTGATTTATTAGAGAACTTATTCCCTTTCTGTGTGAGTAATGAAGAGGATCTGTTGTTTGCCAAATGATAAATTTCGCTGGGTTTTAAAAGAGCATTGAAATTCAGAAAAATAATGATTCGCAACAACCGTGAGTTTAGTGGTGGAATATTTATGAGGAACAAGCGTATGTCTGGAATGTGACACTGAAAGCATTTTGCATTTTGTGGATCATCATTTAGAACAAGATTGGTTTTGCAAATAGATCTGTATAACTATTACAATGGTAAAGTGGTTTAAGTAACATGAAAATGTGTTGTCAAGCTGCCAACTTGTTTTTACTGATCGACAGTCAGAAGTTTCATAAATATCACTGTAGTCTTCTCTCCTGTTTGTAGTGATTGCTGTGATATCAATGAGGACATGTGATACTTTAACGTGCGTTTTATGTTGTTTTTGCTTTGTTATGATGATTTTACAATGCCACAAATAAGACTGGTGTTAATGTAGTTGTATTCAACTGATGTAATTTTACAAATATCATTTCAATATGAAAATTGCATTGACAGAATTCCTGTTGAGGAAATGTGATGACTTCAGATTAATTTCCACTTGTCCTTGGATTACATTGAGCTCATCATTAATACAATGTCAGAGTCTAATGTAACATGGTTACAAATATTGCACGACGCTCTCAACACGAGTGTGTTTTCCTTTGGTTTAACAAACTACATTAGAACGTATCTATTATAACCACACAGGGACCAACCTCTTGTAGTCTCAATATAGAGGCGGGCGACGTAAAGTTGAACTATTCTCTGTCTGTGATCATGTTATTGTGCACAAACTCTCCTGTACATTGTTTTACGTTGTTTCATGCTGTCTATAAATAAGTTTTATTGTACTTCATACACATGTATGTACTTGTCCTAGTGGTACATGTATAAGCTTCGAATCTATTCCATTTGATAATCAATAAGGAATTTTCTGATGATGTGTCTAAAAACAATTGAGTAAAAACACAAAATATAATAATAACGCACAACATCACTCCACTAACAACATCGCTACCGTAGTTTACAACAATATCAGAGTTGAATGATGTCCTTTTAATCACACTGCTGCTGCTCCCCGATGGTTATCCCGTGATCACAGACCACACGACTCTCAGAAAGCAATATGGTTACATGTCACATCACCGTCCCCGCCACGCCGGGTCAAGTGTCGGTGCGTGACTGGCTGTGAGAGCCAGGACACCAGAGCTACATCAGAGCTCGAGTGGTGTTCAAACCCGCGGCCTGGTAATTAGAGTGCACAGATGTCGTGTTTGTTGAGAGACGGTGGAAACTTGCTATCTAGAAACAGAATGAATGTTATAGTTGGCCACAAATCGAGAGAATCGTCTATGATTTGTTCATTAAAGGGCAATGAAACTATCACCGATATAACAGATTATTAGTAAAATATAGAGTTATCGGCCAATGGAATGTCTTAATACAGGTTCTTCTGTAGCTAATGCACAGTCGAACACTTATTAAACCACCATGGGACTGTCTCCATTTAAAACCGTGTCTTTATGGAGTTTCAGTTTGGTCTGTCCATAAAGATTTGTGTTCTTGATGAAAATGGTTTTACATAGACGTGATTTTAATTGTTTGTTATACTGGATGCGTTGTTAATAGTTTAAAACTCATATCATAATATACTTCCAATACCAAAATTTAATAAATGCCATTAAAATCCAATGGCATTTACCCCTTCTGCCTCTAACCACCACACCACGAACAAAGAGAAAACTACAACCCACAGCTGTAGGTGAAGTGAAGTGCGCCCTGTGACAAGTCTGCTGATTACAGCATTGTGTTAGCAGCGGCTTGTGACAAGGCTAGGTCCAGTGCCTAATGCAACTCTGGTGTAAGCGCCCCGTAAACAGGCTAAAACATGGAAGTGAAGTTAAGTGATTACAGCAATGAAATGTGTCAAAAAGGCTAACAAGAATAATGAGTAAAGGCTTGTAACCAGACCGTGTCTCAGCTGGTGGCGAGCCTCGCACGTGAGCACGGGTCTGTGAGGCGGGGGCGCGCACATGGGACCGTATTGTGTGTGTGTGTGGGGGGGGGGGTGCTAGCTACGGGTGGTCAGTACAACCTCTCTTTTGAGATCACCACAGGGAGTGTGTTCAAGTGGTCGCAATGTGGTGGTGGTCTCTTTGTTTATGGAGGTCTTTTTGGGGTCTTTTTATGAAGGTTTACGGCTGCGAGAATTGGTCTTATTACAGAGGTGGTCTCTTTATGGAGAGGTGGTTTTAATTGAATGTACTGTACAACAAATGAAGTTTTTTTGTGTATTGTGTTTGGATTTTTGGTAAGGAGTATATGTACTCGAAATTTAAGTTAAATAAAATAGAATAATTTTCTTTTCATAGTTTATTTTGGACATATAGCAGTAAATTAGTAACAAAAAGAAATGAAACCATATGCTATGTACCTAATTATAATCAACAGAACATTGAATTACAGAAGGCACCTGGTGTTTTTTGTTCTGTTGTGGTTATAACAATGAGGGCATGTGTGTTCTGGGGTCCCTATTCACAATCATACATGGTGGATTGCTGCTGTCATAAATGGATTAAGAGATACTCCTTTCTTGTCATTGTTCACGAAGGTCACATGTGTGGTTCTTTCTGTGTGTGTAACTATGTGTGTGCAAAAATGTATTGAAACAGAGGGAGGAAAAGGTCTACAGCACCGAAACAATATTGAAATCACAACACGAAAATGGAATGGAACCAAACAGTAAAAAAGATTTTAAAAAAGAAGAAAAAAAAACAGCACAACAAAAATACAGAAACGCACAAATGCAGCAAACTATGAGAATATTGGAATCACGCGCCGTCCCCTTTTCACGCACGCACGCACACACGTTCCTCGTCCCACTAATGGATTTGCAATTACGCTGAGTATAATGTGGCTCTCTCTCGGCTGTTGTGGACTGTTCACTGTGGGAACGGGACATTTGCATTTCCTTTTCGTCTTCTTCTGATTTTAAAAGCAAGCCTGGGACAGTTGTGGAAAAAGATTGAGCAGGTTGCACGAATGTGTCAAACAATAAAACCCAAAATGTTGAGAAAAAGACTGGACAGCCTTAAATTGAGAAATATTAGTCCCTGTCAAAATGAACTTAGGATTTGATTTATCCATTGACGATTTTGATACTGCGATTTGAGAATGTGTGAGCAAGAACAGTACAGAAAATTCTTCATTCCACGACATTTGTTAGTTGCATTTCTTCCAATTTCCGTTTCAATTCTCTACTCCATCGGTGCAAGTAAAAAACAACAACAACAATATGCTGATTCCTTTGACAGGTATTCTATAACAGCAACAAAGACATTGTGAAATGTCAATGGCGTATCCAGTTGTCTGTAGTGTGTGGTTAACGTGAGTGTTGGTGGATGTGTTGATGTCAGGCTGATTGGGAGGCAGGTGTCGGTGTCGGTGAATTATGGGCTGGCGACAGATCACTTAAAACGGCTCTTTCATGGACACATTCCACAAATCCAGACACAGTGTGCACTATTTGGCATAGACACTGAAACCAGAGCTTTACTATTAGAAACACCTGGTAAGGAGTAAGGACACCTCTCTATTGAGACCACCTCTACAATGAAACCATTTATCACGGTTCCACACCTCTATAAAGAGACCACCTCTCTATGGAAGCCACTTTTGACCAGCTACTGGGTAGTCGTTTTTGTTGTCTCCGGTATGTGGATTTTATTTCCCTTCAATCTTGCTGTGCAGTATGATCACACTCCTAGTAAAAACGACTACCCTGATACTGCAGAGTAACCATACTCAATATAACATCTATCTTCAAACCACTGCGTATGACCAAAAAGTGTTACAAGCTCCTTGACATGGCTACAATGTTATCAATCTCTGTTGAAAGCTCATTTTTCTAAACCTTCCTTAACAGACAGCGTGTTTATAAAGAAAGCCCGTAAGCAATAATGTCCATCAAACACCATCCTGCGTATCCAGATAAACAGATGGATCCAGATAAGATCCAGAGATTGCACGGGGCAAGTTTCCTAAATGCCGGAGATAGCGAGCCACCTGATCCATGCCGGAGTCACTGGATCTCTCCTGGATTTCCCACCGTGAGGGATCTCTATCCTCCATAGCAGGGATCCAGTACACGCTAGACGGCATCTCTTCTATCACATCAAAACCACATGGAACTTTTATGCAGTTGGCAGTGCTCAATTTATCGCACAATCTCAAATGGTCCGACTATGGAGGTGGTTTCTTTACAGAGACGGTCTATAACTGGAGATGACACTTGTTGAGAGAGTTAGCTTTCTTGGAGCTGCAACAAATGATCCTATCAGTAGGCTCCGCTGTAGCACTCTCCATGCCACCAACACCACACGCCACTCACATCTGGATCCGGTCTGGACCTGGCAGGGGGCGGGCACCTGTTCCGGCCGGCGGGGCGGCGGCGTGTGGCACGTGCCTTCCATTCCACGCATCCTGGTCTGTAGTCTGCGTCAGCCAGAGTCTTGTCCGAGCCTTGTACCAAACCGACATATCAGCGAACAGTCTGAATGCGGCACTGAGCCTGTTTCTGATCCGCCTGGCCGCCGTCCCCGGTGTTTACTCGCATGGATCAATAGCCGCCCAATCCCTCGCCCATTGTCCGGCGTGTTTGTCCTATCGACCTTGCCACCTCCCTGCAGCCCGGACTCTCGGGTTACCTCGGCTCGGGAAGGCATTGGACAGTCATTGCGGGCAAACAGCATTACTCTTGATGAGACTTGTCTAGTCTGTCTCGTACAATTGTTCCCACAATAAACGTGGCAGTTTCCCGCAAGTCTGTACGTCAGTGGCATTTTGCGTAGTATAAAGTGTACATAGTGTGCTGTATGTTATGTAATGTTTTGTAAAGTACTGTGTTGATGGTAAACCCGACACTAATACAGGAACATTACAACGTCTATGAGCAGATTTATTCCTTCTGGACTAGCGGCATAGTTCATGTTATGACACCTCAGCCCGCATGTCCCAATCTTCCCGTCATCAGTATGATCCTATCAGAGAACCGGTGGATAGATGATAGATTGTCATGTCCCAAACACCCGGATCTCTCCACCTGATCCACACTTCGCGTCCTGCGTCCATGTTTCCACGTTCTCACGTGTCCGGCCGGCAGTGGTGTCACATGTCAGCGTCCTGTGGTCACTACTGACCAATGGTCACTCCCCCTGCAGGTGACACCGGCCAGGGACAGTGCAACCTCTGTACTAGGGCCACCACTGCCAGCCTCAAATGGTCTCGACAAGTAGGTGGTCTCTGTAGGGAGGGCTTTGGACCGTAGAAAATGTCTTGCAGCAGGGATGCTCTCGTGTTGGAGGTGGTCTTAATTAGATGCTCTATGCTCTTCAATACACTTAGAAGATGTTGGTAACCCAGTTAGACTTTTGCACTCTCCCACCTCCCCCCCTGGGTGACAGGGATCACGTGTCCCCCCCCCCGGGGGTGACCTCGCGCGTACATACCTGTAATAATTGTCACTGGTAACCGCCCACCCGCCCCAACATGTGATTCGCTCCAGATTGGTCAGCCCGCCCCAGGGGGTGACCTGTCCACACCACGCACCCAGCGACTGACCTCCGGCTATCACATAACCACCAACACACCGCCCTCCCCCACCCCGGGCTCACGCCAACAGCTGCCTCCCTCCCGCCGAGCGGACCTCGACCCGTCCCTTCACCCGTATAACCGCCCCGGGCCTTCTCCCCAGTCACATTCACAGTCACTGGCTCTCTGGCATCGCTAGCTGGAGTCTGTTGTCGGGTGGAGGCCAGTAGGGACCGGAACTCGCATCCCGCGGGCGTGCTCTCTGGTGGTGTGCCGTGGACGGCTCAACTCACGAGTTACCGGAGCCACTCAGCTCAGCATTGATTGGGGCTCGCGGCGGCGGCGGTGCTAATCACATCAACAGCCATTGTGGCAGGCGGGAGGCTTCTTACAAAGCGGTAATTCCATACTGAGCAGTCTGAACAATCGTGCCCTGGCTGTTTCTGAGGCGTTGGTGACTACAAAATAAATACTTAGAATATAGATAGATACGTGCACACTGTATTGAGTAATATTGGTTTATAAAATACAATATTGGTTTTACTCTGCCTATTCAAGCAAGAACATTGAAATAAGAACTGTGTTACACAGACAATTTATATTGCATTTCACAAAGGCCCATGACGAACTAGCTGTAACCATGGAACAAATCCACTTTGCCTATTTGCTTACAAATTCCCTGATCCTTGAAGACTGCACGCTGCCGGCTGCTGTGGTGTCCCGCCGGGATCCAGACGGATCCAGGCAGTGCCGGGTCCGGGCCGCGGGAGACACGCCTCGGGCGGCAGCAGCTGTCGGGGGAAACAGCCAGAGTTTTCACGGTAGCCTACAACCTATAAAGTTATCAATGTCAATGATCGAGATTGCCTGCAGTTGGGTGGAATGTTACTGCAGTAACGGATCAAGCCGATCTGGTGGTAAACAAAGCACGTGGCTCAGAGTTTGTTATGTAATGGAGATCAAGGTGAAGATTTTCTCCAAACCATAACGAGGAGCACATGTCTCTTTTCTTCTCTGTTTGCTGTACAATAGAACCTCTCTACTAGGGTCAGGCGGTCTCAATAGGGAAGTGGTCTCTCTGTGGGTAACGTGATCTCTTGATAACGATTTATTTGTGCTAAAAAAAGAAGTGCTGTTAGCATAGATGTGGTCTCACTAGAGAGGTGGCCCTCGAGGTTTCATACTGCCCTACCAGTGACCACCTCCACCCTCTTCGTGTATGACAATGCCGGTGCCTGCGCCTCCTCAGTCTCAGCTTTATTTGCCAAAATATGTGAATCTGTAATCTTGCTTTGAGCAGTGTATTGTGCGCAATGTCTCTTCCACATTGTATATTGCTGGCTATAAAGCATATTTATTCTACTTGAAACATACATGCACTTGTACATAGTAGGATAAAGTACTGCGCTAATTCATTACAGATTGTCACTTGCTGAAAATGTGTCTCTAAGACACGAAGTACATTCATAAAAAGTCAACCCTTACCTTTCCTGTATCCCTGCTGACTTTCTGCCATGCTCTTGCTTTGTTCTCGGCCCCCTTCCTCCCTCAGCCCGAGCCTCGCTCTCAGCACGTCTAATTGGCTCCTCACCCGACGGCGGCGGCTCACCCCATTGATGACGTCACGGGAGCCGCCGACTCAGTGACAGAGGCTGAAAACCTGCTCACTGCCGGCTTCGTGAACACGGGCAGGAGCAGCGACCGGCGGCCCGTGTTCACGAAACCCGGTCTCTATCGGCAGAGATCGGCGATTGTCGGCTGTTTCCGGCCGGCACAGTGTGGTTGATGAGTTTTCGCTCGGCGAGATCTGTTAATCCTCACGCTCAATGGCGGGTCTCGGCAATAGTCGGCTGTTCTCGGGGGAGGAGTTTCCGGGCTGATGTCTGCTCGTATCTCACGTATCGATTCGCTGTCAGCTCTCTCTGTTTGTTGCTCAAACGACGCTTATTGTTGCTGTGCTCTTGTCGTCACGGAGGGAGTCAGAATTAGGGCATTGACTGCAAACGTATATTGCGCGCGTTTGAATGAAAAACTTGTCCTAATCTATGTTAAAGTTTCATAAAGATGTGGGACGTATGCGCGGTGCCTTCAAACCACAATTCTGTGGTTTCCTACATACAGGTTCAGCGTTCAAAGCATTCAAAGCTCACGTGAAACATCAACTGTCTGTTGAGACCACCTCAGTAATGAAACAGTTTCTGGTGGTCGCATTAAACGCCTTAAACAGAGAACCTCTCTGTTGAGATTACGTATAGGTGTCTTGTATTAGGAGCACAATAATGTGACTTATGGCACATTACTGATCAAAGAGGATGCCTTGGGTTACTCGAGTACGCAACAGCACGCAGCTCTCTCCAGAGAGCCTTATGGAAGAGTGTGACTTACAGGATATACATCACTGATCAAAGAGAACTTTCTAGTTTAATCAAGTACGCCACAGCACGCATATATGGAAGAGGGCCCCAGAGTCATACTCCTTTTTATGGAGAGCGAGCATGAAATATTAAATTTGAGAGGCTACACTCTCGGTTCCTCACCAAGACAATAAGCTGTAATTAGCAGTCAGATCAATTAGTTGGTGGCGTGTTGCTCATGGAAGACGGCAGACCCTGTAACATGGTCTACACAGCTGTGGGGACGGGAGGGTGATGAGTAAAAGGCACGTCATTTCACGCCAACCATAGAAGGTGGGTGACTTTATGACAGCCCTTTGTGTTGTTATCTCTACTATATTTCATAAATCGCTGTTGCAAACATGTCTTAGGAATTTAGGACCAGGACAATTCTATGTAATTATCACACAAACCAATTAAGGCAGTATCCTGTGTTGCTAAAATGGGTAGTACCAACACATTAACATGGCTCTGTCATAACAAACGGACAGTGCGACCTCATGCAGGGCTTGGACTCCCTGTGGGATGAGTGATAGGTGGGGGTCATCGTTCACGCCTTTGTAGTGACAGGGGGAGCTCGGAACGGGGGAAATAGACGGGATATAGCAGCTGCTAGGGGCAGGGGGGTAGTATAGTGGGGGAAAGCATGCATTGTCTGTACATGCGTGTTTTGACATAGTTTCATCATTATAATGTGTAACACATAATAATATTTAACCAAATAAGGTGTGTAATTGAATAAACTTGCACCTGCAACATGGGATATTGACACTAATGTGTTGAATAATGTCTTACATTTGAAGTTTACAGCTACAAAATGTGCGAGTACTAACGGCTATAAGAAATGGACACAAAAGGGTCATAGTCAAAATGACAATAAAATGAAGTCCGCACATATAATACACAATTCCCCACAGTTTTCAATCTACCATCCCTCAATATTTTCCCTCCTGCATTTTTAATGCAGCCATCCATTGCCTGTTCCCCGGTGATACTTTCCCACCATTCCTGTAGATAGCCCCCCTCTGTCCACACTACACACAGCTCACATCCATCCACTGTTGCTATGTCAACACACGCCACTTTACGCCATCTGTTCACCAGATTTAATGTGTTGTTCAGGGCTCTAACCTGCCATCAATGACCACCCCGGTGTACCGAGAGACAGTGATGCTGCCCGTACAGAGAGCTCTTTGTGCTGCAACCAATTATTGTGGGCAAAACTAGACCATAAAGAAACCCCGTTTTGTCTATGACCACCAATGCAAAATTACAGCAATTTTAGAATGCTTTTAGACTAAGCAGTTCTCTATGGTCTAAAGTATCCTATCTAGTGATCTATAAACAGCCCCGGTATACCTTTATCCTTCATAGACCGAAGCCAATATCAAGTTTCTCCGATCACGTGCTAAAAGAGGCGGCTCTTTACCCCGGCCAAACACCTGCCACAGAACGGTCGCCGGCGCCTAGACTAGCCCCATCATCACATGTCACCGCCTTGCTGCCTTGAGGCTCTCCTACCCGTGGTTAATGGGTTCCCATTGGACGGCGTCTTACCTGTCATTATCCGCCACACATCTGTCTGTAAAGTGGTCGCCGGCAGGAGAGGGAAGGTTCATCCTATTCTCAATCGTGTCTGTCTCCTCTCTCACAAGCACAGGGCTTCACTACCCGTGGTTAATGTCCATAGAGCCATTCAATTCCGATGCAACGTATAGATCGCCCACTTCATGTGCTTACCCCGACCATCTGTCGGGAAAACGGCCGTCGGACGCCTAGTCGCGATCATCCAGAATCTTGTACGGCTGCCACCTATATTTTATACCATGGGTATCATACCAGTCTGGGTGTCCGAGGCTACGTATTAAAGGTGTGAAGTTTCCCATGTTAGGAATGTTGCCGTATGCAGACAGGTGCAGGTTTCTACGTCGTTACCTTTGGCCTGGACCCGGGGCTTGGACTAGCCCATCAGAGAGAGATACATTTATTACTGCGTGTAGGATTATTTGCATACTGATTTCCAGGAGTATTACCTTTCTACTTTGCGTATTCTAATCTACTTTTATGCGCTGTCTTATAATTGCTATTTAACACTTGTACAAATTAGTTTCATGGGATTAACCACCTACGTAACAACCTATTTTACGACTCCTTTGTTGGATAAATAACACGATTTACACTATTCCAACCTTCTCTTTTTCTCACACATCTCTCCACCAAGCAGATTCCTACCAAATAGTTCTATTCCAGCTTTTACCATAAATAGTAACTTGCAGAAACAAATAGAGATTAAAACAGTATAAAACAGTATGTCTATCACATGTTAGGCTATAGGAAAATGCTGTGCACATGGTGATGTTTGTTACTGCAATCTATTTATAGTGAAGCTGGGATATGCCTGCCAAAGCTGAAGACAGGTTTTAAAACCAACGCTAAACTTCAATTTGTCTACACCCAGTGGCCCTGGCGGCTCAAACCTTGCTATCTTTGCTCTCTCGGCCATGATAAATGCCCGTGCTGTCTGTGAGGCGGTAATGTCCCACCTGCCGGCCTCCCGGCTGGCGGGGAATCTATTAGCTGCTGGCCGGGGTGAGGAGTGTAGCGGCCATGAGCGCATTGGGCATTAGTGGGCGTCAGCTATGGGCATGGGAGGTGTTAGAATGTACAGCTCCTGGCAGGAGACGGTAGATTTAGGCAAATCTAATTATAGTGGAGATTGACCTCCTACTTTATTATGGACACCTGTCTTCACTTTTCACTTCTACATTGCCATATATATCATTTATAAAGTGAATCTCTCGTTCAGGACATCTGTTAAGCCTGGAGAAATGTTTCTCACTTCTCCAGAAGGTGTCTACAAAATACAAGAGGGTTTTCGGTCAACACAGCAATGACCATATCGCAAATTACACCCAAGAAAAAAAATACACTTCAGGCGATGAAACCCAATTATCGTGGCCTATTACCTCCCCCTCCTCTCCACCAATGGCCTCCCCCATAATCCCCTGCGCCTGACAGCCGGCCTGATGAGGCAATCATACTGTCATTACCACATAGACCTCTGTATTGCTGCTGGTTCCATCCTCTCACACAGACGGGTCGTTAGTGGGTCGTTGCTGCCATGGAAGGGTGAGTGGATGGGTGGAAGGAAGCCTGGAGGGAGGGAGAAAAAAGCTCGCGGGGTAGAGAGGGCTTAGCGTGTGTCATTTGGAAAGGCTTCACCCAAGTATGTTTGTATGTTTTCTCTTTGCCTGAGAAAATAGTGACACTTATACTTTGAGGTGCAGTACAAACTTCTATTTCTAGTGAGATCACCTCGATCTATAATAAGATTATTTCTCACAGTCGCATAGACCTCCTCTATGGTGAGCTCCCTCAAGACCAACATTGGAAACAAACTCCTATTCGTATTGTATCTTTACAGACCATACTAGGATTATACACTGAAATGTTTCATGCGATGCAGTTTGTAACCAAATAGACTCATATTTCCATGCGAATTCACCACCACCAATGAGAAAACTTTGACCCCTCTCCTTAGCCGGTCACAGCCCGGTCCTGTGTCCCAGCCACTGTGTCTTGGTTCAATGCCACCGAGCACCAGAGATGGGACTATAATGACTCCTTGTCTCTGATCGACAAAACAGCCCCATTATCTCTCCATTATCTCTGCCCCTGTCTACAGACTGTTGTTGTTACATTAGTGCTGTCAAGTCGGGAGTGACAATGAGCTTTAGCATTTGTCACAAAACGTATCATACATGACCTATGTGTTGCTCAGTCGTATGGATATTCAAGTGTTTTTCATTTTCTTTCACTCATTTCAACCTTATAATTGTTAATTACTGTACTTATGACCACCCCTATCAAGAGATCACCTTTATATTACGACCGATTTTATAGTGCTCACCAAATTACATGATGATATCCCCATGTAACGCAATTTACAGACCAACTGTATTTTAAAACCATATTTTTGTGCTCACAAATTTGCAGAATTTTCATACCCAGACCACTATGAACCTCTGTACAGAGACCATCTCTCTAGTGAGACTCCTTTAAGCAAGTCCCACTGGTGGTCTGTATAGGGAGACTCCACTGTACATGTGACTTTGTCTTGTCTTGATGAGTTTCACCTTGTGACGGCAAATGCAATGAGCATTATCGTTTGTCACAGACACTGTATGCTATTTCTGTCAAAAATGAAGATTTTTCACAATGTCCCCATGCACGTTGACTCCACTTAATATTTCTACCACGACTTGTGTGCGAAATCAACTAAGTACAATAAAATTAGACAGAAGTGATAAATAAGTACATGTAGCCATAGAGTAATTACAGAATAGCTATAGAAAATTAGACTTAAACATTATAACAGAGTTTAATCTCAAGGTGAAAACCTGTAGATTTCCAAGTCAATTGACCCCTCCACTATTCAACTGACCAACCCACTCAAAAAGCCTACAACTATTTCTTTTCAATAAGTCTATCATAGCATGCAAATACGTGTCCAAAAATAGACTTTGTACCATCCACCAATCGCCCAGTGAACTGACCCCTCGCTGACCACCGTCCAATCACGCCTCACGTCCCACTGACCACGCGTCACGCTCCGACAGTCACGTCTGACGCTTCTCCAATAACGTGCGACGTTTGCCAAATCCACCGTGACGTAATTACAAGTCCGCCCGTCAGCTGGCTACGGTCAACTAGGCAATGACCACTTGGTCAAGTGAGCAGTGGTCATCAGTGTCCACACCCCAGCGCTCGCTTGCTCACCCGCGGCAGGAGTGGTCAAGGACTGACCATGTCTTTCTTGATGAGACAAATAAAAACATGATTCATTTGTGACGTTTGTGTAATTGGTTGATTGTGAGTTTTTGCTTCGGTGATCGTGACTATTAAGTTTTTATGATTCTTTCTGAAGGATTCTATTCCTAGTCACGCAAAAGCGTCATGGAACAGCTTAAGTTGGTAGCTTTTTATGGGGTAATGGTTGGATATTGGGGCGACTTGCTGGTCAACATGACCCAGAAGGATGGTTGGGACCTACTAGAAAGTGGTCATCGGCTTGTATTTTGAATTGTTGCAAAATCACTAGAATGATCCAAACCACGTTTGGTAGTAGATCCATACAACATGAAAAGTGAAAAGATTAGACCTTTTTTTGAATACTAGTGCTTCAAAAGTTGTTGTCTGTAACCGCCAATGTTTGTTAATGGTTTAAGCCCCCACCGCCCCCCTGCTGTAATATCGACCAAACTGACCGGTGGTCAGACGTCGGCGGCGGTCGCTCGGTTCCCTCGGCGCCCACCAGAGGGCGGGGTGGTGGCGATAAGAGATAACCGTGGGAGAATGGATGTGATGTTGGGCTGACGCTTGGTGCCGTCGTGAGGGGGTCAATAGATAAGCGTTGCGCCTTGATGGGGGAAATTGATTTGTTGTTAACTCTTTTGGTGGTTGAAGTTGTAAATGGTGCCACTGTCGCAGCCCAGAATAAAGCCTAGAATAAGCTCAAATTTACTAAGTAAGATGCCTGTTTGGTCTTGACTACATTTTTGGGTCTGTCAGACATCCATCTTACTAGATTTGAGCTCCCCTTTGTATGTATCCGTCCTTATCTATTCTGGCTTATTACTTATTAACACTGATTATATGTGCATTGTAAAAGAAATTCCCGCAGACCGACAATCTTATTCACCATTCTTGTCTCTGAAATATGATGTGTCAATAACTAGCCTGCCGGTGGAGGGATTTAAGGGTGATAGACACTGTCTGCGGGATGTGATGGTCAGTGGTGGTCATTGATCGATCAGGAGCCGGCTGATGACGCCTCGGGGGTGGTCAGCAGATAAAGAGGCGCCTTAATAGGCTGATAGGCCATCGGGGGGGGGGGGAGATTTGTTGGCGGATTGTCTGGCTCTCACTGTCATAATGAGACTGATTCGTCTTGGATAGTATTCTTTGGAACTGACTTTTTCGTAAAATTTGACACTGCTCCAACAAAGCTTCTGATGTACGCATGCTATGATAGACTCGATTCTTTCTAATGTCCATTGGGTAGATTTAAAAAGAGCTGATGATATTTCAAATGTCTATTCAAGAAAACAGAACACTTGTCACTCGCCAAATTCCTCTGTTATAACCTAAACTATCGCTAGGTCTTTATTAAGCCCTACATTGTCGCACAGTTTTCCACAACTTATACCTGCCATAAACGCCCGTGTTCTTCAGAATATTCTGTTAACTTGACACCGGCCTTTTATTTACCTCTAGGTGCAAACTTGTTACAAATTGCTACTCCTGGTCGTGTTACCAAAGCCTCGTTACGTCACGTTGTTACGTGCATGTAACACGATGCTAAGGCTCGTGTAACTCTACCCCAGGAGGGTGGCACGCAAGTGGGTTAAATTGAAACTGATATGCTAACTACCTTCGTTTAAATAAATACTTTAAAACTGGCCCATCTAAAATGGAGTATGGGCTAAGTTTTTGCTGTTCTTTCTGCTGCTGATTTGTATTAAACGTTTGTTTTTATTGTTGTTAAGGTTTTTCTATGGTATTTTTCTAAGGTTTTTAAATGTTATTTTGCTACATTCATGGTATCACAATATTAAAGCAGTTCAAGAGGTCTAATTAATTTGTTTTGTTTTTTAAATTGTTCAGTGGCAGAAAGAACAAAAAATGTTTAAACAAAGCTATATATACTACCAGGAATACCTCTCATTTTATTCCTGATACTACTAAAGCTATATTAAATTCTATTCAATCAGTTCTTTACACCAGCGCAGCCAGAGAGAGAGAGAGAGAGCAGCCGCAATAAGACAATTTCCCAGATTGCTCTTTCCATTCCCCATTGTCCGCCACACACGCCACTTGACTACGCATGCGCCGTACTGTGTTCTAGTTCTTCATCCGTCAGTTACGTAACACTGGGGAATCCCTCTAAAATGCCGGGCGAAAGTATGGGGGAATTCCTAAAACAGGGGAATCGCTAAATTTTGAGCAGAACACGGGAGAATCCATAAAACTCACACCTTTCCAATTCGCGCTGTTTCCTCTGGAGTCACGCCAAGAAATTGTGTTAGCGTAGAGTAGACCCTATTTGGCTGGCCTAAAACGGGAGAATCCAGAAGAACCTCCGTATTAAAAACACCCGGGGGTCTGCCTTCACGTGTTGTCAATACATATGATCTCGGGATGGAGTTTCATGGTGGTCTTTTTTATAAAGGTTTGAGACCGTGCAAAATGCTCTCATTTCAGAGGTGGGCCCTTCAAAGAAATGGTCGTAAATGGAGGTTATATATGGTACATGTAATCCCTAAAACAGATAAAATATGGAGGAATCCCTGAAAACGGACACAAAAGGGGCAAAATATATGGCAATACCTAAAACGAGCAAAATGCGGGTGAATCCCTAAAAACTTAAAAATATGGAAGGCTCCCTTAAAACGGAAAAAAATACAGGGGATTCCCTTAAAGTGGTAAAAATCCCGGGGAATTCCCGGCTGTTTCTAACGCAACACAAGACGGCGCGTCTCAGCGTGAGTAACGAGGAGTGAGCAGCTAAAATAACGACGTGTCACGGCGCATACAATATTCAGCGGGCAGGCGAAATACAGCGGGACCGCTAATAAATCACCTCAGTACAGAGAGACCACCTTTATAATAAGACCGCCTATCATTGTAGCAAATCTGCATTTTTAGTGCTGTACAATTAATGCATGAAGTCAGGCTTGTATTCTTTATTGTAGTTTCATTCAAAGGCTCCGAGAGAGCTTGTGCAGCTGATTTTATACCAGCTACACCGTCAGACTATAATAGCTGTGTTTGGAGGTTGTGGTATCGTATGGGTCTAGACAACAACTTTAGCTATAGGTGGGCTTATTCCATGTTCCAGCTGTAGAGACATTTATGAATCTCCCTAAAGAGAACATCTCTTTGGTGTGACTACTTGAAGTGATGATCTTGATAGAGAGGTTCTGCTGTAGACTGGAACACGTAATTTTCGGTTGCGGAGGTGACTAACTTTTGACGGTGCTGTGACCATTCCTCACTGTAACAAATCTCCATACAGAAAGACATCTACCCATCTCCTTATAAAGAGAACACCTCTGTGCTGAAGTCACTTCCAAAAGGTTGTACTGTAGACGGAAAGACGTACTCTCCAATGCCGGGCGGCGGGTGTCCAGATTTAGGGCGTGTTACTCGGCCGTATTTCCCCGAACAAACGACGTGCCTTCTTTGTTAGTTCTTGTAATGACCGGTAGAGGGGGCGAGGGCGCTGACCCGGGATTATTTATACGGTCGGCTAGAACGTGGCTGCTTTTTACGGCGCTGTTACGGTACTGTGGTGTGTTTTACGTTGGTGTGGGTGTGACATTGGTGTGACCAGGGTCTTTCTTTGTTAGCTTTCTCCTAATGAATGGTCGCATTTCTCTCTGTGTGTATGGACGTGGACTGTTCACACAACAGTCTGTATAATAGGTGTTACTTTTACATCACGAGTTATTCTAGTTTTTCCCTTGAGTTTTTTTCTTGGGATGATTATTTTGTGGATTTTTTTTAAGTTGGTGAGGTCTGGTGGAGAAGTGCAAACTGTGTACTTAGATAGATAATCAGTGAAACTTTTCACGTGTATTAAAAACCCTTGATGTCTTTACAAATGTGTTTGAAATGCTAACTTTGTGTTTTGTGTTTTTCAGGTAAGCATCAGTGACTGTACTTGGCAGATGACGTCATACCGTGAGTTAATACAGTAGCAAACACTTCCATGTTTACCAGGCCCTATATACTATGGTGCTATAAGCTTGCCAAAGATGGGGTTTCAGCAAAATCCTATGACAGGATATAATTTACAGTGGTGTGCAAGAAGCCGTTGCCAGTGTGACACTATTTTGAGGGTGTACATGTAGATGTGTTTTAATGAACCATACTGATGGTATTTACAATAAATGTAAGCTTGCTGTGTAGTAATAATAATCCTGGCAAATATGGAGCTTTCCATACAATGCTCTGACAGGATGTAATGTACTATCACTCTGTTACACGACGCTCTGACATTTACCACTTCATGAATAATATAGATCCTGCTCTGATGCATTGCGTGATGAAACAACTTTATGATGCACTAACTTTGTGTTCTATTTAAATCCATTTCCTCTCGCTAACTATCGTTGCACAACTGACGTAGGCCTATATATGTTGAAATCAGTTCATAAATCTCTTGTGACAAGCACGATTCATTTGTCAATCTGTGAAATCACCAGACATTGCCATTGCTTCAAATACATCAAATTCAATTTGCACGCCTAATGTCCGTGACTGGGACTTTGACTAATCTCTACATTCAGACACATGTAGCGGTTTATAGCTTTATAGTGTTGTATGTGTCATTATGTTACACACGACCACGTAGCTCTGCCCGTTCCTCCGTCACCATGAGGCCTGAATAAAGCTGCCTTCGCTCTGATCGTATTCTGATGTGTGTTTCTCTCTGCACACCTCAGTATACATGGGTCCATCCGACCACCCTTCTTATAGTGATATCGTAACAGCTGCAGTCACTTGGAATCTGTTGCTTTCACACATGAGATTCTGATCAGCCGGCGGATTTGTACTGGACCAGTGCCAAGGATTGTCAGCTATTCCGTCACCTTCACTACAGGCTTCATCTTAGAGCAGAAGCACACACAGAGATATGTGATTTGCTCTAAGGATTAGAATGCTGTCCACTTCACACTAGCGGCCTCTGCCGCCGCCGACACCGGTCGATGTCTCTCTCGTTACCGCCATATCGACCGGCGGCGGCGGCACATGCGCAGAGCGCAGCATGGCGGTGGCGGCGGGCGGTGGTTTTATTTGCAGACGACACTCGCCATTTGCCGTCTGCTTTCTCAGTCTGTTCTACAATGGCGGCGGCGGCGGCGGCGGCGGCGGCGTGTATGATATTTGCTCGTGCTGGTTTAGTGTGTCATACGTGTAGCACGGACTTGCTCATTGCAGATCACACGTCGTGGTGGTCAGGGATGTAGATTCATTCACTACCTGCTTCTGTTTTTTACATTTGCTGATGATGAGAACTGTACCCGTTTTCTGTCTGTTGTTGGATACGTGCTGATCAGAATGCGGCTGTTGCTGCTGGCGGGGAAGACGGCAGTAGAAGCGAACATCTGTAGACACGTTCCGTTCCGCAGCAAGGAGTCCATGTCAGTAACAGTCGAGCCGAGCGCTCTCCCGGCCACCGCAGTCGGTCCACGGCGGCGGGAGTGACGGGTTATCCGGGCGGTCTCAGGTGTATGGCGGGCGTCTTACGACGGCTGGCGTCAGACAGACACGATAGTGGAACCTGACGCTGCCGTGGTGATGTCAAACACTGCACTTTGCCTTGGGACACCGCGGGTTACGTGCAGAGTTGGCTCTACCGTTTGCCCAAGCAGACCTCGTCTCCTACCAATCTGGATATTGTGATGGAGTGAGACATTTGTGAGCGTGAGACGGGGGCATTATTGCCATTACGGAGACGCACGTCACAAAGAGGACTGGCTCATTACCGTGTGGACTGGCTTATTGCGCACAGAAGGAAGGCTTTTGCTTGGTTTATGATTTGACAGACACAACTGCAAATTTCGCCCGGCTTGTGTTGTTGCTGAATTATGCACAACAGAAGACGCGTATTTCATCCTAACAAGGGGTATAGAAGCCCAGTGCATCTAGAGTTGTCCATTCTTTGTGACATACATGTAGAACTGCAATATACTTGTCGCAGCTTACATTTGTAAAAATGTTGCTTTTTTATGCATGACTGTTAAGATTTGATATGAACTTCATTCCTGCAATCTCTCTTCCAAACTTATTAAACTCAATCTTAAATATCCAATCCTATCAAACATTCATTCTATATCCCCAGTATTGTAATCAGTGTGACAGACTTAATCAGAAACTATGATGCTGGAAGATTGATAATAATGATGAGCAAATAGTGGAAACTATTAGCATATCATAAAAAGACACACTGCAAGAATGTACATAGATAGAAAATAATTATAAAAAGAATGGTGTACACATTATGATTATGTGACTACTAACAGTGACAACTAATTATCTAAACTATAAGAGTTCAGGCTTACAGAATGCCACAAACTCTCCCTCCTCAAATCCCCGAGCTTATATGGTCTCATCCATTGCTGGTGACATTGCTCTCAGAAGTCTGTGCTAGCACGCAAAGCTCCCATCTCCCACCGCCCATAGATACTCATCAACGGCCGGGTGTCAGGGGTCATTATGGGGTCATTAGGGGTCATTAGGGGTCACGCATCAGGTGCATGGGAGTGTAAGATAGACAGCCGTGGTGTAGACGATGATAATCGACATTTTAGGATAATTACAAAATGTTATACTATTTGCTGTACGTTTGTGAAAGGCTGAATTGGAGATGGATTTTACGAGACCTACACAATTCAGGATGAAATACATGATAAAATCTCAATGGTGCAAGTAATAATATGTGGTAAAATGCACGATAAAAAGTCCCTTATACCCGCTCTATGTCTGGTCTCTACTTTATATTACTGCGGTTATAGCTTCTTAAGATTGTATGAAGAGCCTTGTTACGCTCGCATCTGCACTCCAACGTGCATTTCCCTATTAGACCTGCGTCCGTGAAACCCTATCACATGGCTGACGGGACCAAAGACCCGAACACGCACGGAAAGTGCAACCTCTTTCTTCAGACCGCTGGCCTGAAGAGGTCTTATAGCAGAGAGGTGGTCTTTTTATGGAAGTGTACTGCAGTATTTAATTGGCAAAGGCTTCCAATTGAGAGAAATTGTCTCATTATAGAGGTGGTCACTTGATAAAGTGGTCCTTATTGATGGTTACACTGCAAATTGGCCGACACTCAAAACCCATAAAAAACTTGAATGACAGATGTTTCTTTGCGCTAACACTTGTAATTCCCAAAGCGGCCGCTTTTCTCAATTACACCTTTGCCAGTTTGCTTATACAGTACAACCTCATATAACGACCACCTCCATATTGAGAGCACCTCTATAGTACGACCACTTTTTGCAACCCAAGAGCTTCACAACCATACTACCACGAACCTATATAATAAGACCACCTCTGTAGTAAGACCACTTGAGGCCAGGGTTGTAGTAGAGATGTTCTACTGTACATATTTGCCTATTCACACAATGCACGCTCGCGGGGAAACCCTATAGTTCGGCCGCCTCTTTCATTTGGACCCCGCAATGCGATTTTAACCATCAGGTGCACTGATGGATGAGGAGGGTTCTCAGGGGGTGTGTGGGGAGAGAGCCTCGGGGGTACGGGCGGGCGCTAGGCCCTAATTGGGAGGTTAGTGGGGTTATGACAGCCACGGTTACAATGTGCAGGGAAGGCTGTTTATGAAAAGTACGCCTACTAATTGCAACTGGACATTTAACAAGTAGAACGTCTCTATTAAGAGCACCTGAGTTGGTCGCTAGTACTTTCAATAGAGATGTGGCCTCTTTGCACAGGTTCGTGTTATGGTCTTTTGAAGAGTGGGGGTTTGAGAGTTGGTTATGATGAATGGTCTTAGTATAGGCAGTATTTCAATATTTGCAGGTAAAGCACGTTGTATTTGATCCTTTTTAATGGAATAAGCTGGAAATGAGATGAGGATTGTGGTCTTAATTGTACCTCCACTCCCACCCCCTCCCACCCATCCCCCACGCACACACACACATCAGCTATTACTCCCAGCTAGCGGCGGCGGCCCCGCACATGCGCCGCCGCCGGAAGCGGCTCCGTGTCCGTGTTTCCGGTCACGTGATGCCTCACTTCCGGCGACAATCAGAGAACTACATGTTGTACGCTCAGCTCTGGCTGGTGTGCTGGTCTGTGCTTTGTGATGTTTTGCGCTCGATGCTGGGGTTAAAATGATGTCCCAAACCACAGTCTGAACATAGAGGCTTATAGTCATGCACTAAGGGGTGTGTGCGAAAAAAACCTAGGGGCGGTAGGGTGAAAAACTGATACTATGTTTGTTTGTTTTTTATCAATATTTTTGTTGTTGGTTTGTTATGTTGTGGTTTTATTGAGGAATTACCTTGCAATAGAAGCGGTATCTACAGGAAGATGGCTCTAATTGCATACTGTACAGAGCTCGAAATTGCCAGACACAAGCCCATACTCAATATTACAGCCCACCGTACAATTTGTCTGGGTTAAGAGCATTTTCCCCCACTACCTGCCATATGTTGGACGTCTTTCTGACGTAAATGCCGCCTCAGGGCCCCCAGCGACGGTTAGTGGTTTGGAAACTCCACCAATGTGCTGTTTTTATCGAGCAAAGGTTGTCCGTGTGTAAAGGAAATGTTTGTTGTTGTTTTTGGAACATTTTACAAACCTTTTGAATTAGACTTACAAAAACATTGCTTAGTTTTATGAAAACCTATTAGAAAGTTCCATTTTTTTCTCATAATGTGAACAAGGGAATTAATTTTTATTAAATTGTAGTCACTTACAGGTCTCATGGAGATTTACTGAATAATATTGAACCGTTTATGTTGCTGTGGTGACTCTAAACATTCAATAGGCCTACTGTGCACTGGAGATAATCCTATGATTTAGATAATGATAAGCACCTGAAAACAGCCTTTATACTAATTACTGTTTTCATATTTGATGCTCAATTATGAACAAGTGCATTTAGTGAAAATGTTATGCATTATTGATGATTTCCATTTGCACTGTGACTGTCCTAAAACAAAGACCCCTTTTCCCTAATCCCAACCTGCTAAACACACAAACACACAGCATTTGTTCTCTCAGCCAAATCAGGCGCGAATCAGCAAACACTGCGCTCACTGCGTCAATAACTCAGCTCACTGTTCTGTCGGCTTGTTGCTCAACCACAAACATCAGGCTTTTGTGGAACCTGCAATTACGGCGGCCTGTATAAGAGCTGTTTCACAATCACGGCACACAAGTCGTCTCAGGGACAATCAAAATCCACTTTGAAATACCTCAACCAAATTCTCGAGAACATTAATGTGCCATATCCTCTAGATAAAAATCCTCAATTCATAGCTCAACCTCTCAAACTTCCTTAGATATTTCTAATTTAAAGTGATGAAGTGGTCATTTTGACTGAAGACTACGGTCTTAATAAAGAGATTATTTCTGCTGATAACGACCATCCCCCCAGTAATAAACCAGCTGTTTTTTTTCGGTACACGACCTTTACAAAGAGACCCTCTCTATAATAAGATCATTTAATGGTTTCAAGCATTGTCAAAGAAACCCAAAAGAACCTCTGTAATAAGATCACGTTTTTAATAAAGGCTCTATCTCCGACCTGTATTCAATAAACCACCTCTCCATTGAGACCACTTGTCACGCCAGATATAAAGGTTCTACTGTAATTCTTGTCCCTGATGACAATGAATATCGGATTATCCCCGGATTAACTCGGGCTAATCCGCAAGCCACTAGTCTCGCTACAAGGTGTCCGGCCACAATGGAAACACATCTGCGTTTATGGCTGTTGTTCAGTTGTGAACATTTGTAGCTGTGGCCATTTCAAGGAATTATATTTGTACTTTTTATCCAAGGTTGAAGTGTCTTTGTTCTTTTTCTGACTCTGCGTTGGGTTTGAATTGTTTGTTGTAATAAGACAGTTAAACCTAGCCTTTCTAAAGGATGTTATATTTGATATTTAATTACTCGTATTTATGTTCCTTCATATTAAAACACCCATACAGATTACAACTCCTTTGACTATGCGCAATAGCACATCTTAGACTGACTAGGCTTGAGTAAAAATATCATCTCTTAAGCTGAGATATTTAGCCTCTGACTGTTTCTGAGTGCAATCATCACAAATTTTAATAATCTTTTTAAATGATATCCTAGGCCTTGACAAAGGCAAAATGTTAAACCTTCAATGAAATCCAACTCTCTGTAGAGACATCTTTCTTATGAAATACACAAACCCACATAGAGAGACCACCTGTTCATTGAGACCACTTGAGGCCAACACTCCAGTGGTCTCCATAGACAAGTTCTACTGTAATCTGTTGAGAGTCTTATACAACAGTTGCGTACTTGAATCAAAACTTTATAACTTAGCAGCTAATTCAGTAATCAAAACTAACAAATGCAATAAGCCATTTAGAACGTCCACCATATAGCTTTATAAACACTACTTCAACAACTCATAAATAAGTTGTCCCGGTTGAATTTAAATCTCCCTTTGAAACCCAGACCCACTCCAACATTAACCATGGCCATTGTGCTAAATTGGCATGTAATGAGTTTGCATGAAGCACAGATCGATATGTGCACTGGAGCGGTAAATGCTGCACTGGCCACACAATGTTTCAACACGTATCGAGTTTCTGTTTATGCTGACTTCAATGCTCGCAGCATAATTGCAATTGTTCACACCTCTCACCTTCCACACACACCCGGCAATGTGTGTGTAAGCTAGGGTCAGAGAGTCATGAATGTTGAAGTAGAATCAATAGTCGTATTGTAGCCATAGTTAACTTGTACATTTTGTCGAATATCAGACGTGTTTTCAAAAGACATAATCATCTTTCTTCCCCGACTATCGACGAATAAAAAAACTTTGGCTTCAAATTGATCAACTGTGACCTATAATTATAAACAGAGCAAGCAGTAAAAGTCCATAATTCACAACTCATACAAAACTGCATCAGTTAATAATTGACTTCAGAGTATCAAATATCTCCATATCGCACCACGTGTGATTTACAAACCTTCAAAAACACACCACACATTTCTATCAGAATAAACTTGGCACAAAACAGCCGGCCCGTGTTCACAAATAACAGCCAGCGGCGCTCACAGCGGCCCGTATTCACGAACCGCCCACCCGGCGGCCCGTATTCACAAACACAGCCGCTCGGCCGTGCCCGTGTTCACAAAAGTCAACCATCAAGCAAACACGTTGTTTAAGTGGTTTGTAGCACAGATTGATACTATTTATCACCTGATAACTGATAAGACACGATATTAAGTTGTGTGGCTGGGTGGCTTATCACTGAACCCTCCAAAAGAGGCTGTATCAACGTGATGTGTGCCACAATTCGGCCGCAGCCATGTTGGCTTTCTGCCAAGTTGTCTGCTGCTATGGCGGGCACTTGCTGATAGGCGGTTGTAGTATTTTTATGCTGATTTCAAACTTGTTAACGTTGATTCGGTTGTGTTATAAACTGTAGGGTTGTATATCTATTTATGATGGAACACTGTGCTCTAGTCACTGGTGTTCGGTGATGATTTTATGCTGATTTTATGCTGTTTTTAACATGTTAGAGTTGATTTGGTTGTAGGCCTACTATTAAATGCTGAGCTGTCTCCTTATGATTGGTAATGGACATTATGAAAAAGATACTCTATTCTATGTATAGTATCAATTCAATTAGTTGTAGACTACTTCATTTAACCACTGATATATTCAGTGGTATTGTGATCTGTTTTCAACCAAGTTAGATTGACGCCATGCTCTATATCGTCTGAGTTAGAAGACTTTGAAACTCAGTTAGAAGTACACACATGTACTAAATTAATTTAAATTGTTTCTGCTGCTAAAAGTTGGGCTAGTATTTCTGTATAACAGCTAATAGATTTTTTTTGGAAACTTGTATAGCGTGTACACGCTTTCCAGTTATGTAGAACCTTGCTCCATGGATTATGTTGATAACAACAGCAGAAACGTCCACGTTCTCCTCTACACAAACCCGGCACCTCGTGTGACGTCACGTGATTTACGGGCCGAGAATTGGCGAGAAGACACGAGACTCGGCGAGAAATGACGTGACAACGCGAGACGCGGGCTCACAACAAAATGATCATGCATGGGGCTCAGAAAAAAAGTGCCTTTAGTTGTGTCTCATTTGAAGACTTTACTCGGAGTTTTCTATTCACGATTCTAACAAAATATGATGCCTATAAAGTATAAATAGGAGTGTGTTTCGTGTACACATGCAAATGTGTCACTGTTTCAGCTTAAAAAATGCTATAAACGGGCGTTTCACCATGTCACTTGTATCCAATGAAGAGTCCTCAGATTTGAGTATGTATGGGCATAGATTAGGTGTTACTAATTAGGTGTGTGTGATTAATGGTGCTTTAGATTTCCATTCTGAGGAGGGAGAACGCTCTAGAGATACATTTAAACTAGCTAGAACATTTTAGTGTGCTTCTTTTTAAGACTTACACTTGCAGGCTGTTTAAAATTCATGCCAAAATTGTTGGCGTAGTTTTCAATATAAACATAATTAAACAAATCTAATGTGTAAATGAATATACTTCACGTTCTACTAATTAACTACATTAATCAGACATTCGGCAGGACTTAAAATTTACAATGCTATAACAATTATCATAATTGCAATACATTGTAGCTCCATATCCAGCCAAAGACTTCAAACGTTACTTTTCATGGCCGTCCAGTTTCCCCACCAATAAAACCAATTGAATTATCAATATTGTGCATTAAACTGTATTGATCCTGTCTCATTAATCCCGCCATCAAAGACCACCCATAATTGCCAGCTCTCACCCAGTCTCAAATTACCACCTTCCAACACACGCACTCTCAAACAAAGAACACGTCTGAACTCTGCAAGTTCCCAATTATCACTCCTTTTAAGATTATAAAACAAAGTATCAGGAATCACGCCATGTCTTATTACGCCAAATGGGACCTAATCTCACCCAATCTCGTCTGTACCAGCCACAGACTAGTCCCACAGTCTACCACTCGCCGTCTGCCTCTTTGTTTTGGTGGATACTGCTATTTCTGCACTACCCACGGCTGCTGCCGCCGATATTTAAGCTGCTGGCTGCTGCTTGCTGCTGCAGCGGCTGCCGCTATTGATTTTTCGCGAATGTTCATGTTGTGGTGATGGCGGAACAAGTTCTCGTTTGGCAGCGGTGGTAAATAAATGTAGAAAAATGGATGAAACCGACGATAAAGCGTACGTATTTTGGACTATAGTTGTAGAGCGTAACGGTGGCGGGAGTTTACGTGGTTGTAGTTACGTTTAGCGCACGGAATTAGTTGGAAAAGGCTGTGCAATTCGTGGAAATGTTGGACGGTGTAAACACATGGCCGCCATTCGATCACGTGACTTTGTCTATCGGTGGTCGGCCACCAACAGGGAAATGGCATGAATATGGCTCGTTTCTTTACATCGGTGCTGTATTTATGCATAAACATTGTGCCTACATTATCATTATAGTGTGCAAGTGATTGATGAGCGTTGTAGCTGGGAGTTGTATTGTCTTTAGCAGTGCTGCTGGTCATCTTTGGACTGCGCAGTCGGAGTTGACCGGTCCACTTTTGATAGGTCACGTGATGAGAAGCTTTAACCGGGGCAAACAGATGATAGCCGAATGTAGCGGGTGGCAGTATAGCTCTTTGTCTTCTGGTGACCTATATACCTGTTGTCCGGTACAAAGTATATTCTGTGCTTTGAAGATCTAGTGGCTATATGTTTATTGGTGCACCTATGCGACCTTTGTAACTCTGTAAGTAAACACAGTATACTGTATCAATGGTGAATATACTATATAGTCTACGATACTTGGGGAAGCTGACATAATTAATATACAGGCGATTAACCTGGCCTTTGAATAGGGCAAAACTGCATGGAGTGCTGTAATCATTGGTCGATATATGGAACCAGCAGTCTATTAAGCCAGTGTGTACATGTGGTTTGTAAAGGACAAGCCAATGCTGTGTTTCACCTGTAGTTACCTGTCCAAACCAACCCATGTATGTTCACATTAAAACTACGTAGACACGTAGGCAGATCCAGAGGGCATGCGCCCCCTCCCTCCCCATTTTCAATCAAAAGCATTCATTTTCATGTTTTGGGCATGTCCCCTATCCAACGCGCGTATGAAACCCAAGAGATCTCTTATGTGTCCCCCTTTATCCACAACCAAAAACCTAGATCTGCCCGGCTTCCCGGCACACCCGTCCGCATGCCACAAGCCGGTAAAGCCGCCGACCCCGGCAGATGGTGGCGCTATCTCGCGGGCTCTGTGACACTATCGGCCGGTCGGGGGTCGCCGGGGCTATCTGCCCCCACCAGGCCGGCAGACCGACAGACAGGCCGGGAGATTGGACAGCTAGTTCAGCGGTACAGTAGACCCTCCCTATCATGACCACCCTGGAACAATTTCAAGTGCTATTAATAGACATGGTTTCTTTTTTGGGAGGTTGGCGGTGGGATTTCTATGAAGGTTTAGCACATTCTTATTGCAGAGGTGGTCTCAATGCATTGGAGGTTCTATCCCTGCCTAGCCCAGTCTGCGATCCTCTAGGTCGGCGCGTCAGACTGAGAGATAGCCCTGCTGACCGGACTAGCAGGGGTCATCTCTCTCACGGCTGTGGCCCGCTGATAGACCGTGCTCCCGGAGTCGGGGTCAAGCCCAGGTCACGGATGACGTGTTCTGTCGAGCGATTCCCGGATCGTCTTCTGTCTTATCTGATAATGATACGTTGAAAGCCAGACGTATTTAGACGAAAGACGTAATGCAAACGAACGTTTGACGTAGTGACGTGCGTCTCGAGTAGCCGGGGTCAGGCAAAGGTGACGGGGTCAGACAGGGGTCACGGCTGTCGTGTTCTGTTTGCTCAGCATGGCTCATCTTTTGCTCATATTGATTGCGATTATCTCACTTGGTTGGTTGTCTGCTGGGGCATGATTGTCGTTTGCAGTTGTGGACTAAAAACTAGACTGCAGCGGAGAGAGAACAACCACCCCAGTCAACTGTGTCATACGTAAGCGGATCCAGGGGGGGGGGCTTTTCCTACCAAAATACTTCATTTTGATAGGTTTTTTTACACATCGAAACCCATGAAATCCTTGAAGTGCGCCCCCACCCCCGTATTCTAAAACCTGGATCTGTCATTGTCATTCATCATCAATGTCTCAGTTTATAAGTAAACTGGTATAAAGTTACCGGTGGCTGCAGCCAATCAAAGCAATAGTGCATATTAGTGTTGGAAAGCGTGCTCATCAGCCCAGCGGCTGCTCTCACCACCAGCCCTCCCGCCGCCGCCGCCGCTGATTCAATGGCGGCGCGGTGAGCCGTGTGACGTCATCATTCCGCCTCCGTGCCGCCGGGGGGGCTGGGGGGCTGCTGTTTCTGTGTTTCTAAGCATAGACAGAGACGCTTATCTCATGCCGTAGTTCCAATGTAGCAATGCACGTGCGCTGCCTACAGTAATATTAGGTCTTTTACATGGAGATGTGAGTTCCTATCTCATGCACATGTATGCCTACTACATGTTTCTCTTCTGATAGATACAAAAAAGCCTTTTCAGCTGTTTTTTAGACAGAGATGCCAGTTGTAATATAGGGTCCGCTGGACTTAACTTGAGCCCATACCGGTGTGCAGTAAATCAACACCCCTGTGGCACCCTCAACTCCCCGGGGAGAATACAGTCAGAGCAAGCACTACACAGTATTCACAGGAGGTTGCATTGCCACATCTCTACCTACATGTATTTAAAAGAAAATTGACATGTGCATTCTCATATACCATAGTGCCCAATACAACAGTCAATAGGTTAGTGCGCAATGCAACAAAAGCTACAGAAAACACACCATCCCTATAACAGCCCCCCTCCCCGTGTCCCGGGAGACCGCCTTCGTGCAGACACAGTTTTACTGCGGCCGGGTCTGATGAGATCCGGGTCTTTGTGGCTCGCGTGTTTCACGGATGGTGATTCGTCAATTGGCTCATACAGATGATGATAGATGATGATTGTTTCTGTAATAGGACATCATTTAGGTGGTGTCTGGAAGATCCCCTGAACCTCACGCAAACCCCCGGAGCATAGGATTGAGTTCTAACTTAAAAAGACTGCTTGTGAAAATATTTCTGTATTCTTATTTGATAGATATTTTAGTTTAATAATCAGAGGATTTTATAGATTATTTTTAATATAATGTATGAAGACTATGCATGATAAATGCTTACACTAGTGTACATCATTACTAGTAAAAACTTATCTTTGGGCTTGTAGACTGTGACTAATGGACCAATCCAACTTTTTACGTCAGACGTAAAAACAGCCACGTTCCCCTCCGTACGTCCGTCGTTAGAGACGTACGTCACGCGTGCACTACAAAGGGAGATCCAGGTTTTTGGAAAAAGGGGGGGGGGCGCACTTACGGGATTTCATGAAAAGCCCTATGAAAATTAAGTATTTTGGTGGGAAAAGCTCCCTGCGCCCCTGGATCTGCCTATGCACTATCAGGCAGCCTCTCTCCCGGAGAAAGCTCTAATCATCTCGTTAATCTGTGACGTTAATGCCGTCACCCCGGATGCACATCACGTGACCCACCGTGGGAAAACAAAGCGTTCACTCAGTAATGGTCAGTGAGTACGTCCGGGGCGGCGGCAGGCGCGTTTTGTCCATCGTCAGCTCGGGATAATGTGGCTGTGGTGATGGAAAAAGGCAACAACATGCTCTTGGATGAGGCGAGGTGATGATGGGAAGGTACGGACATTGACGTGCACGGCAGGTGGACCCTTGACTGGCGTGTAGAGCTTATAGTGGATTTATTATAACACGAGGATTCTTACATCAAAGTCTGAATGCATTGACCCTCTGATGGCCCTGTCTAGATCAGCTAGACCCTCACATCGCTAGCTGTGTCCAGTGAGAGGCACAAAGCGACACGCATAGCATGTCCATCCTGTTTTACATGTCACATCACATCAGATTTTGTTCATACAAATGTAATTTGGTTATATAATATGGATTAGGAATGTAAATGCTGGACACTTCTAATGGCGTGCAGAGCCTTTATTACACCAGGACTCTCAAATCACAGACTGTATGCACTGACCCTGCTATAGCTAGCCTGGTGGTCATCTAGTGTTTATAGTGAGCTAGCCAGAGGATGCATCTCAATTAGGAGGACAGCTGAAGGACACTGAACCATGGAACTGGTCTAATTTAAGACTCTGGATCAAAGTTCTGCCATGGTGGACTCTGGGACTCTGGTATGGAGCTGGTCAAAGGGCGCATTAAAGTACAGCGTTCACTTGATAAGCTACTTGATTTATATTTGATGCTCTCTGGCATGTCTTCCATATTAGTGGAAACTACATAAAGTCCAAGCCGTTTATCCCCACACAAAATGCCTTCTAACTCTCCCTGAAGCCTTGATCTTATTGTATGGATGGATTTTTGTGTATTGAAACTTTATATTGAATCAATATTTGTGCACTCAGTAACACATTGTATTAGAATGGGACTTATCAATTAATCAGATTTCTATTTTAATTAGAAAGCACTTTGCAAGATCAGTATCGTCAGGGTCAAATGAGTTCTATGTATCGAATTGCGAGATATCATCTGTATGTCATGAATATATTGATCACTCCGGTTGATTTGATTATGTGCTGTGGTAGTTTGTATAAAGTGAAATTATCAATTTCCTTGCAGTTTAATCTTCATACGGCTGGTAAGAAGTCTGAATATATATTAGTTCCTTACAGCAAACTTACACAGATATTTTTATTTCACTAATCATATCAGGAAAGATCAGCCTCTGTATTAGGAATATAAAGTACAAAATACAATAACAACCCTATGATGTGCCATACTTGGATCCCAAGTAAATCCAGGTTTTCATAAAGAGGGATACCCGCAATGCATTTGTATTCTCTATGTGCATAATGTTTGGTCTGACTGCTAGGCCAGCCGCTCCCCTCTCCCTTCTCTTCCAAACCAACTGGCGGCAGCTGAAGATCCAGACTCATCCTATGTAACCTCTCCCACTAACTGATTGGTGACATACCAATGCTCCGTGTGATCTTGATAGAGAGGTTCTACTGTGTATGTAATACACTTACACGTGCATCAATATGTAATACAATATCAATGTACTACAGTATGTATATTTTCTAATGTGTACATATTTACTTAATGCTGTGTTTCCGTCTCTTTAATACAGGTCTCAATAGAGAGGTTCTATGCAATACACTTACAACATGTGCATCAATATGCTATATAGTATCTATGTGTACCTCATGCCTTGCTTCTTTCTCTTGCAGACCTCCCGGCGTGTCCCCCACGGGGTCCGGGGGGAGTTTCGGCCCCACCAAGATCCCGGTGATCCAGATCAACCCGCACCTCATCTGTGCGCTGTGTAACGGCTACTTCGTGGACGCCACCACCATCACCGAGTGTCTCCACTCGTGTGAGTACACGCACCATGCACGCACGCACACACACACACACGCACGCGCGCGCACGCGCACACGCACACACAACATTACTGAGTATCTGCACACACGTGCACACACACGCATACACATACGCACACACCACCACCATCATAGAGTACTTACAATCGTGTACACGCGCGCACACACACGCGCCTTTCACAACATTGACCTATAATGCATTGACCCCACATTTTCAATCATTCGTCCTAGTTTCTGCATATCCGCATGATAAAATGGTCGACCTATACGAAGGTTTTCAATCCTCATGGCCTCCAGTGGAATAGAACCCCAAACCACGGCTTTACTATGTCCATTTGTAATGTATGTATAATATCTGTCTCTAAACGATAAGACTCCATTCCCCTCTATTTAAGAATTCACAAAGCACCAGCCATTCAATATACACTACCACCGGTAAGTAAAAGCAAATAGATGCCAAAACCTTTCCACCTCGCTGGGTCATGGTTACATATAAAACGATGTGGTCAGATTTTGTTTGCCGTGTCCTCAACTGACCACATCACCCCAACAGAACGTCCACAATGGGGGTCAAGTTTCCAATATACAGTAGAACCTTTGTATTAGGGCCACCCGGGGACTGAACACAAGTGGTCTTGATAAAGGGTGCTGTCTCTATGGGGTTTCGCGGTGGTCTGTTTAAGAACGTTTTTGAGCCATGCGAAATGGTCTTATTATTGAGGTGGTCTCAATAGAGAGGTGGTCAATTTGCAGGTTCTTTTGTATATTCATACACTTTAAAAATTGATTTCCTTGACTTCATCATATGACACTTTATCATTCTGCAGCAACAGATGCAAAAGAAAACTGCTTGACAACTGATCATTAGCACAAGATGTTTTAGACAAAATCTGATTGGCTGGAATCGATTCTAGCGTCAACAACATCTATCTTGTCCATGTGATATGATGGATGTTGTCACCCGTGTGCCAGCGGCTGCTGTACGCTTTTTGTTACAATTTTAACCACTGCCTCGTGGTCTCTAAAGGGAGGTGGTCTTTTAATGGAGGTTTGGCTCACCACAAATGGTCTTATTATGGAGTGGTTGTTTCTTTAAAATAGGGTAGGTTGTTTTATGAATGGCATGGGCCACATTCATGGCAATACTGGCATTGCCAAATACTAAATAATGGATAATCAAAATCACCTCTATAAAGAGAACAGCTCTGTATAAATGCACATATTTTGTGGTTTAATAGGTGTTAGAATGGACAGGTTTGTTTTGACGCTATCAGTATAGATTGATTCTCCATGGATGATAAATTACCCATGGCCACACAGTGCATTTATCAGAGCATCATCAATTACTCATGCAAATACACTAATTACAGTCAGTGTCCAACCTAACAGACCATAAACTCTCTCACATTCTCCGCTCAAACATTATAAAAAAAACAGCACCCGGTGCTGTTTTCGTGAACACGGGCCGTCCGCCAATCGTTGCTCGAGCCGCTGTTCGTGAACACGGGCCGGCGAGTGTAAATATTTGCCGCGAGTCGCCACGTGCTCAATGTTTACATGCCCGCAGCGCATGCGCACAACCGAGGCCGGGTACTGGAAAAACAGTATCACGGCGGATTATAGACAACGGCAAGATTTGATTTGATGGCTCTTCACTTTTGGCTTTGAGTTTTAATGTGGAAAATTGTTGTGCACATAACAACATATCTGGCCACACCTTAGACTTTACACAACTGCCAGTTTCACTTGCATAGTGTCAACGTACACTTCAATGTTATTTACCAAATGCAACACACGACTACTGTAGTAATACAGTAAAACCTCCAATCAAGAACAACTCTGTAATGAGACCATCACTATTGTAGAACCCACGGCCCCGAATCTTCATAAAAGACCACCCCTTCATTCAGACCACTTGCAGCCAGCCAGAGGGGTGGTCTTAATAGAGAGGTTCTACTGTATTTTCAGCCGATAATTGGTTAGCCTACACTCATACACATATAGCCACTGCTTTCTGCACAATATTACGCCAATACTAAACCCAACACACTGTGCTTAACTAACACCCAGCAGTTCTCGTCTGCTTTGTGTAACAATAGTTACGCTAACGAAGCCACTTTAAATTACTACCACCGGTCGGCGGTCGCTCCGATCTCACAGACGCCTCTGTCGGGAGATTACGGTCCGCTAATTGGCGGTGGCGCCCTCCTGCCGGGCGGGCGGGGGAGGAACTAACAGCCAGTGGAGAGCTGGGCGCCTCACGGCTCTCTCACGGGCACAACCGGCTTACATCTTACTGCCAAAAACGCAAGGAGAAATTGGGATCAGTCAGTTGAACGGACATGGCTTAAGCAGTAGAGAAGGCCTACACAGAGATTGACATGCAACATTTCCTCTACCGCCAATTCACCACTGGCTTGACCACCAAAAACCCTATCAAAGGGAAATATTTTTGTGGAAAAAGCTAAAGCGGGCGTCCCTTGTGCCCCTGGACCTGCCTATCACACAAATGACCACATGAATAGACAGGTTACACACACACACACACTCATATACGGCCAGTCATTGACCATCTGGCTAAGACACACACATCAGGCAGCAACACAGGCAGTGCACACAGGAAAACAGCCGTGGACACCACACAGACAAAAAGAAACACTTTGAAACCTAGGCACACCCATCACCCGTCCGCCGCCGCCGTGTGACTGACAGCTCTGGGACTCGCCTCTTTCACCCTCCACACCCGCAGTCTCACGTGCATACTAAACTCCCTAACATATAAATGGTTTTGTTGGTGTGTTTGTGTAATTGATGGAGGGTTTATGCAGGGCTGTCTTTATGGCTCCCCACTGTTCCCTTTCTTGCTCTTTCCGAGACTTTTAAAAGGAACTAATTAAGGAGTGTTGAAGCTTGGACTTATTTATGACCTGCAGTAAAGAGACCACCTCTCTATTGAGGCCACTGCAGGTGGTCCTAATAAAGAAGTTCTACTAGTGAGAGGTCTGCTGTATATGAACCACCTCTACAAAGAGACAACCTCTATAATAAGATCATTTCTCACAGTCCCCAAACATCATAAAATGATCAAATTTTATTACTTGTCCCAATTAGATGTGTATGTTGTTTTTCAGTCTGCAAGTCTTGCATCATCCCTGTGCTGGAGCAGTCCAAGTACTGCCCCATCTGTGAGGTGATGGTCCACAAGACACGGCCCCTACAGCACATCAAGTGAGTACACGGGCAGATACGGGTTTTAGAAAAAGAGTCGGGGGCGCACTCACAGGAATTCATGGGTTTTGTATGCGTGTAGATTTACACAGATGTAAAAAGAAAAAAAACAAAACATGAAAATTACATTTTTGGATCTGGCTCTGGTGTTCATGTAACTTAATTAACTGCTCAAAATGTAGTTCAAACGTTCATATCTGAATTATGCTGAGAATACACTGTTTGGTGTAATGTTTGGAAGCTCGTACTATTATTATCTCTACACTAAACATACAGAGAAGACATCAATGCTGATCTTTCTGCAACATCATTGATAATGCTTGAACCCTTCTCTCCTTCCAGGGCGGACCACACCCTACAGGACCTGGTCTACAAGCTTGTCCCCGGCCTCTTCGCAAGTGAGTACACGCCAAGCTAAACAGGATTATTGTTATATATTGCAGTCTACAAGAGTTTATAGGTACACTACATGTGTACTTGAGACTTAGTTCAAGTACTTAGTACTCAAGTCTTAGTTGAAGTTCATTGATGTTTTTTCCGATCACAAGTTCAAGTACAGCATATCACTGTATGTACAAGTACAGTATTCACAAATATGTACTTACAAGTACAATCCTTGTAAGTAGCATGCTTGAAGAAGCACTCTATAATCTACTTCCCACATAGCACATGATCCAATAACTACCAACATAATACATTATAGAAAAATACACAACCTTTCAGAAGATCGAAATCTTCCAGATGAACTAACACCAACACCACTACAGATTTCTTCATGCATGAGATAGAAGTCTATCCTCACAGATGTGGCATGAATATTCATGAGTGTGGCATGAATATTCATAAGCTGGGCACAAAGGTTATAGGCTAGGCATTTACATATGAGTGATTGAAGAACGGTTGGGTGGCATTCCGTCCACTTCTCAGGTGCTTCCTCTCTGATGAATATTAATGAAGCCTTCCTGCCGGAGGGAGGATTGCTTTACTGGTGATTGAAGTGGGCTCTTGAAGTGCTCGTAACTGCCAGGGTTTTTCTTTGTGAATGAATTCTTTCATTTATCAAATTGAAGAATACTAATAGAATATTGAAGAGTAGGTATTACTTTATAATTATATGGAAAATATGATGACTAGAGCTTTACAATGTACATGTATATGCAACTAGGCCTAAAAATACCAGATATATTGACTGCTTGTAACACTATTTTTAGCCATTTACCAGTTATATTCTAGGATTCTGACTGATAGCCTGTAATCTACATGTAATAGTGAAGACAAACTCCTAGACCTAAACACTTGTGGGATAACTTATACAGAGATCCTCATTGCCACTTTCAGCCCCACTTTCGTCATAATTATACCCCACATTCACCATTTTAATTCATTCATTTCACACAATTCCCAAACACACAATAAAACTGTCACATTTCCATAGCCCAATATATCCGCCCAATCCCCACCCAGCCCTGACCCCCTCGCCGCCTCATTGACAATTAAGCCCTTCGCCTTATCTTGACAGTGCACACAACCCCCAGTTTCCCTTCACTGAGCGCAAATAAATCTACTCATTTGAACAAACTCACTGGTTAAACCACAAAGTAGGAAATAGTTGGTGTTGTTTATTTTCTATATATGCAAGGTCCTAATTGCTCATGATCGCAAAAGTGTTGAGTTTATGGTCATTAGGGGGCTAAGATTTGTTATTGTCCAGGGTGGTATGAAGAAAACTAGGGTTGCTTGGAAATATGGAAAACTGAGCTTGATTTTGCGTGAGTGAGTACCGGAAAAGTGTTAGTAATTTTAGGGAATGTGTTGGAAATTTCTAACAAATTTAGACAATACATTTGAAAAATCATACCATAATGGTTACATTTCTCCCCCGTGCTATAAAAATGGCAGTCCCTTTAAGATGCAAAGCCAGTCATGATTCTCATTATCATTATAGCCAAAAAAGGAAGTCCCTTTTCGCCCCTTATCTAGCCAGTACACCGCAGCGGTGGTCTTTTTCACAGCCCTAAATCACAGCCGGGCCCCCCGGGTCCCCCCTCGCTCCCTAAATCACAGGTAACTTCACCACTGCATAATTCACGTTATTGCACACGGGGGGACCGGAATGGTGAGCGCACTGATTCCTTTGAGCTGAGCAGATGCTGTCATTATGAGGGGGCTCCGGGGTCGTAACTCTTGTCCCTCATTAGGCCAGGCTCTATTGTGAGAAAAACTCCCACTAACCATGTATTACTCATTGCAATGGGACACTGTTCAAAAGAACAGAACAGCAGAACCTCCAGCTACGACCACCTCCATTATAAATTGACTTCTCTCAGTGATCCTTCATAAAGTGAACACCTTCCTAATAAGCCCCACGGTTGGTCTTAATAGAGAGGTTCTATTTTAGAACACCTGAACAATATATGAACGTTACTTAGTAAGAGTCAGAGCATTGATATTAAATGACTTTTAGATGTTTGCAGATAACCTTTTATTATGATGACTCATTCATGCCACTGGAGGAGACAACCTGACACACCTCACTCCTGATATACGACAGTGAACACTCCCGTGTTCAAATTGCCTTCTTGTGCGCCATTCTCACTCTGATTGCTTGGACTAAGAGTGAGTCCTGCACTTACATGTTATTAGAGGGAGTGGCGTGCGCAGGCGTATTAAGCCGGGCTTCATTATACGCATGCTGTGTTCATCATAGGAACAGACCAAATGTAATTACGTGAGCAAGACGGGAAGTAGGATTATGTCTCCAGTACTCATATGATAACTTGTGGTGGAGACAAAACCTTGCTTCTAGTCTAGTACAAATTATTGTGGCTCTTGAAGTCACATTTTCATGGTTAGTGCTTGCCAAAATGGCCCAAATACTGTAGTACTAACTGAACATCAAAAATAGGCAGGACTAAACTGACCCCTCATTACTGTCCCGTGTTGACCTCGACATTTGACACCTGACCTTTGACACTTGACCTCGCTCATCAATTTGTACTGGTAACACCATTACAGCAGCACTCAGCTGATCCAATCTCATGAGCATGTTCTTTTAATGCCGTGCAAACTTGGCTGGATTCTCTGTCACCGTAAAATCAGCTTCCGGCATGCAACAACAGAGCCAGAAACCTGTCAGTAAACAGCCAGAAACCTTTCATGTCTACTGCAAAAAGCATGACGTCTTTTCTCCCGAGCAGCTCATGTTACGTCCTGAGGGGATCACCATTTGTTAAGGCTCAGGTGTGTGTGCATGTCTTTTGCATGTGTGTATTGGGGGAGAGGGGGGTGTTGTATGAGAACATTAAGTCAAGTGGGAGGGGTAATATTTATTTAAAAGAGAACATTATGATATGGTTGTCATGATATGGTTTTTATGTTGTGTGTATGGGTAAAAGGGGGGTTGTAAAACACAAAACCATTATGGGTTTCATTATGACAACATCCAAACCATGTGTTGGTATGTAGCCCTACTTCAGAGTTCTCATTGATGTCTGCTTATGCAGTAGTAGAGTAAAGCTTACGATAAGCTCAAAGTTGCCAAGCTAGATGTGTTACCCACCCGTAACCCGCAGTGAGAGTGGTCCAGACACATACATCCCCTCCAGATTCAATTGTGACGATGTTTAGCTTATCTTAGGTTTTATGCCATGCTTTAATAGCGCCGGCATGAAACTTAAAGGGCTCCAAGGAGCGCGGAGGTGCAAGTTGAATAATCAGGTCATTTCCCGCGGCTCGGGGTCATGACCTGTTTCCGGGGGTCATGACCTTGCTGCACTAATTTATTGCCTGGGCTGGGATCGTGCAGACAATGGGGAGAGGGTGTTCTGGGAGAGCGCGGAGATTGTGTGAGGAAATGTGGGGATTTCCCTGTGTCCTGTCTGTTAGGGCCATAATGACATAGGAGGCTGCTCTCTTCACCATTCTCGTCACCATAGATGGTATTGTCAGGATGTTTGTAGAGGGTTTGTGAAATACATGTAGTATTCTGTCAAACATATCCATGAGAGAGGGGATTATGGAGGCAATAGAGAGGTCAAGATTATCAATTTAAGGTTTTATTGTGAATTCCATCAAATGTCATCTTATGCAGTGTGAAAGACATTACCATGAAATGACTTTTACATTAATTACCAATAAGTTACGATTTTACACCTCCCGTTGAATTGTATGCCACATCAATGGTAACTTAACACCCCATGCCCCCATAACTCAAACAGTGGAACCTCTCTAGTAAGACCACCCTTGGGACTACTAGCATAAAGTGGTCACAATAGAAAAGTGGTCATTTTACGGAGGTTTGTAGTGGTTTTTAGAACAGTTCAGCATAAGTGGTTTTACTAAAGGCGTGGTCTCCATATAGAGGTGGTCTTGATTGGAGGTTCTACTGGCAACTTAACGCCCCATAACTCATAACTCATAGCCGGCAGCATCTGTTGCTCAACTCATGGTCTCTGACCTTGCTCACGTGGCAGCAGTAATGGGGAACTGGCACGCCCCATCCCTCCCCCTCAAGACAGGAAAAAATGATTGAAAGTTCCATCACAGCTTGTCTATATCAATATACGGTGTCTGGTCATACACTAATAGAAAACGGAACGGAGAAGTCACTGAACTATATAAATATTTTGTTTCTGTCTTGAGGGGGGAGGTGCGAGGAAACTGGCACGTCTCACTCCCTCCACCCCAAGACAGAAAAAATGATTGAAAGTTCTATCACAGGTATATCAATATATGGTGCCTGGTCATAATACACTAATAGACAGTTGACAAGGGACCAATGAGGTATAGGCGTTCAACACCCCTTGCTCTTAAATTATGGAAGGTTCCATATTACTAGCAAACAGATAATTCACTGCAAACATGGACAGAACATTACATGAATACCACAAGTTATAGGCTCCTGTCACGCCACATTACTCCCCTTCTAAAATGAAAAGGAAAGAGATAGACGATTGAATGTTCTTCCGTTTACCATCCACTCTACCCTGTCAAGTGCCATCATGCCGGGATCCCCCAAACCACCACCACCACACCACGACAGCGTGTGTCCTAACGTTGGCCTCACGCACCCTTAATCCCCAGTAGCTTTCACATCACATCTTTATCCTCTCTTCCATCCGCAACCCCCCCCCGCCACCCCTTGTCTACGCACGCACAACCAATGGTGTAAATGAATGCCCCACTTACCCCCAGTCTCTATGGCTTCCACACCACATCTTATCCCTCCCGCCCGCCCCAACCTGTCGCCCCCCCCCCTTTTCACACACACACAAGGCAATGCTTACAATGAAGGCCTTACTAGGAGATTATGTACATTTGGACCCAGTTCCTCCAAAAATGGAAATATTACATGTGTGACACAATCCAATAAAAGCTATCCCCCCTAATCAAACACTATTTTATTGTGGTCAAACGGAGACAAAGTGTACATTATTTCTTCTAATCCCCATCGAACGCCCCCCCCCCCCCCCCCCCCCCCCCCGTCCATCCACCCTCCCCAGTCTCTGGGGCCTCAACATCACATCTTATCACATATTATTATATTATACACTGCTCTCCCAGCACCCCCAAAAAAAAAAAAAAAAAAAAAAAACAAAAAAAAACCAACAAAAAGCTTCCCCCCCTTCCCATACACCCCCCCCCCCCCGCCTTGATGTCAATTCAATTTGCCGCCCGCCCGGGTCTCCCCGGCAATCCGTGGATCCATTACTGCGCTGTTCTCTCCCGGGGGGCGGGGGTTGTGTGCGCTGCCAATAGACGGACATGGCGCAGCCATTCCTTTGTCTCCATGCGAGGTTCAGTTGTATTTTACGGGAGGATGTTGTATAGTATGTGCAATGTTCACGGGGGTAAAGCAGTTGGAGTAACGCAGGAGTTACCCCTGCAGCAAAGATGGAGGCATAGCCTGTTGATTCAAATGTTTTTTTTTGAATATCAAATAAAACTTCTGGTACTGAACTTCAAGGTTTAATAAGTATGTTTTAATAACAGCCGTGTATAAAATTAGGTTCCACATATTGATCACATACCAATGAATTCACCACGACCACCAACCTGAAAAACAACACACAGAAACAAGTCTAAGACAACCAAAAATACAAAACAAAAGTAACATCAATTTCTTTTATGACAATGAAGTATACCCGGTGAAGCAAATTGCCTTCATGTAAAAATTACACAAACGGCATCACATTACCGCGCACAGCCGAGCAAACACACCCAGCAGTGCGCGTGCGCGCTCGATATCGCGGCTATTTCCGGTCGGCCACGTCACTTCCGGATCAGCGCCGGCGGCCGGCGGTCGGAGGATGTGTGTCCGGGGGGGGGCTTTGTGTTGCCTCTTGTAAGTAGAACCTCTCTATACAGACTGCCAGTTGATATGGAGATGGTCTCTTTATGGAGGTTCAGGTTTGTTGTCCCATTACAGAGCTGCTCTCTACAATATCCCTGTAAGAATAACACAGCTTCACCGTATAACAGTGCAAATAGCTGATTGGTGTGAGGGGGTGGGGGTGGGGGGCTTTGTCTCCGCTGCCGCCTTCCGTCGGTGGTGTTAATCCCCAGTTCGTGCGGAGCATGAATAACCCAGCCGCCCCGCGATCCATCAACGGCGCCGGGCGGGGAAGGAAGACCGGGCGATGTATGGATTGGATTAGGAGGCGGCGCGCTGCTTTGTTTACGTGGAGTATTCCATTAACATTATGGGCCTATCACACAGTACATGTATACAGTGAATATGCACCAATATAATGTACATGGGAGAAACCATTGTCCATCTCTGCGTTGCAGCTATCAGAGCTACAAGTTGTCAGCGTCACTTCTCTCCAGCCTTAACGTTGATTCTTCATGTGAAGTTCCTCTGAATGTACATTTCTAACACTAAGAGTTTGTTCAAGACTTGGTCATGCACCAAGTTCGGCATCAAGCTTGTATCATGTGTAGGCTGTTAGAGCCCGGTCCCTGCTCAACAACCGGCAGCAGCACCCGCCCAGCCATCATGACGGGGCCGCTACGTGACTCAGCCTCTGCCCACTACTCCCACTGTCACAGCCTCCAAGCCATGTTGCTGGCGACTGCAGCACTCTGACGATGATTACTGAGTCACATCTCCATCAGCCAGCCTCTGCCCACCAGCAGCAAACGGGCTCCCCCACCACCAGTCCCTGCTGACCGTGGCTGCCGCCCGCGGCCATGCTAATTAGTCCTAGGCGCCGGGTCGGGGGACGGAAGCACCGGCCAATTTGCTCGTCTGGCTGTGGCTTCTGATCACCAAACACGTTGTATTTCATTATTTATCAAAAGGCTTGTAGTGTCCATCTAGCCGTGGTGAAAAGCCGTGCAATGTATACAGCCTTTTCAATAAGCACCGTGTCCTAGATTCCCAACACCGCACTACACATGCAGGCATATAATTGGGGAGCCGTGCGGTTAACCAGCGTCTTGCAGCCGCCGACCACATCCAGGGGGCGCCGTGCCCGTATTGAAACCACATAGCCGCATGGCGGCACGCGGCTTCCAACCGCCGGCCTGCCGGGGGACACCACACTGCGTCTCAATCATCCAGAATTTTGCACGATTGTCACCCACAAAGAATATCAGACTGGGTGTCTGAGGCTAGAATTAACGCCGCAATGGCAGCGGCGGCGGCACATGCAAACAGCACAACTCGATTAGGCCGCCGCCGCCGCCGCCGCCGGCGTCTCAGCTAATCACATCCACTCCCTCTCTCAGGGGGGACGGGCTCGGGTAACGCCACCATCGCCAGACACATGATGCATATAGGTATGTTGGCAGAAACTCGTATCGCCAGAGTTATGGGCTTCTCTTATTAGGTATGTGGCCACACTTTATTAAGTATATTGTGGAAACTATATTGCTGTGACATCGGCCCGGCAAGCTGGTAACAGCACCACACAAACACACACTCACACAGAGCCCAACTCAATACCACTGAGTAACACTCAATAACCAGGCCGCTCCCGGCTAATCACATCCGGGCTCCGCCGCCGCCGGCCGCCCATAGGGAGAGGCTGAGAGCACGGCTCGTGGCCGGGTCGCCTGCTTCTCTAGTGGCTGTAGCCCGTACTGTGCAGTAACTGTGTCAGCAGCAGAATGGAGCAGCGTGCATTGTGCGTGTATACATCAGAACACGGTCTTCACTCTTTGAGAAATGTCAAGTGCATGCTATACCCAGTACAAACGAGACATGCCATTTCAGTATAGACAGACTTAGTTATATTACAGCAATGGAGAAATCTGGTGGTAGTCTTGTGGTATTGTGGTCTAGCTGCATGTGTGAGTTTCCCCGGGCAATATTCACCAAGTTCGAACGTTGCATTCATGCATTTGGGCTTAAAACCATGACACATTTCTTCAATATAACCATTCCTGCCATGCCAGATTCCCGTCCAATGCTTATTACTATCAAGACACGTATACTTTGCCAACCTACAGACAACAGCTCTATCAGATTTGGCGCCCATTTCTCTTACATTATTTAAAACTTATCCTACCAAACCACTTGCAGCGGCAGCCATAAAAATGCACGAACAGACAAAAAGCTTTTATCTTATTCATGAAAATAAGCGCCCGATCTTTCCCAGCAGCAACCGCAACCACCACCATTATTTAGGCCCGGACATGTTTTTGGCCTTTATATATTGGATTCAAAGCAGCAGCAGTCGGTGACTTTTGTGAACACGGGCCACCAGCAGCTCGCTTTTGTGAACACGGGCAACATTTGTGAATACGGTCATTCTTATTAGTGAATACGGCCCCGGCGATGTTTGTGAACACGGGCCGCCGGTTGCTTGGGTTGTGGACTATTTGTGAATACGGCTCCGAGTTGCTGCTTGCCACCGGGTTTTGTGAGTCGTTTGTATAAATGGAGCAGTGTGCAGTTGAGTTTGAGTCGTTGATAGAGACGGAAGGATTGTTTGAGAGTTTGTTATGGATACCACGTGGTTTTTGTTGTTGTGAGTTGTTGATGGACGTGACGGATTCGCAGAAATGCTGACGTCAGCCGAGTAGTGGATACTTTCATCACGTGACTTTCGGTAGTGGATTAAATAATTTATCTTGTACTACAGTAGTGGATTAATTATCTTGTAGGCGGCTACAGTAATGCATTTTTAAAAATCATGGACATTGATTGGAGTAAATGAATAATAGAGAAAATTGTTTACATCAGGGATGCATTACTTTTACAGTGAACTTATAGCAGACGGAAAAATGTATTAAAATGTGAGATGTCAATAATGGAAATTTTTTGTTTTTTGCTCATTTTCTCTCCAATTTTTGAGGTTTTACTGTAATTTAACACCACGTCAGACCCGCACGTTCAATGCCGTTGCCTCTCTATTTACAGAGGAAATGGGCCGGCGCAAAGAATTCTACGCCAAAGAGGAGTTGGAGAAGGAAGTGAAGAAAGCAGACGACGAGTTGGCCGCCTCGCCGAGCGCACCTGCCAGACAACCTGCCGAGGCCGAGCCCCCGGAAAAAGCCGAGCGCGCGCCGGAAACAGCCGAGCAGGTGCCCGAGGTGAAGGCGGAGGTCAAGGTCGAGTCGGGGGAGACTCCGGGGAAGGAGGAAGAGGAGCCCATCTCATGCTCCATCGAGTTCAGCCCAGAGTGAGTGGAGCTATTTTTTTCTATTTTTTCATCTCTCTCCTTTTTTTAACAATGTTAATATGTCTTTATGGTTTGAGTATATATGTGGTGGGTTCTTATCAATGCCAGGAAAATGGGGTGGGTAGATGCTGTATTTGTTAAGACCACCTTTAAAAGAGACCACTTCTATAATAAGACCATTTAGCTGAATCTTTTGATCAGCAATGTTATTTCTTTATAAATAAATGGTATTAGTTGGCCTTTTTGAAGGCTATGCTATTTGATATTTAGTTGTTTATATTAAGATTTCTCATACTGAAGCACCGATACCGAAAAAAAACTTCTGTGCCTTAGCGCAATAGCAGATCTTAGACTGACTCTAATGCACATGAAATAAGGGTGATACTGGGTTTATGTTATATTCAGTGGAACCTACAAGGTAAGACCACCTTTAAAAGAGACCACTTCTATAATAAGACCATTGTTGTTTTTTGTGCTGACCAAATATTCAGTGACCGTAAAGTCACCCAGCATGTTGATTCATCAGCCGTTTTTATGAGAGTGGCCAATTATTTTTCATAATCTTCTTGTATTGCCAAAGTCTGCTGTGTATTTCGTTAGAATTTTGTTATGAAATTCTATAGTTTATATCTGGGTCAGTAGCATTTTTGCTTGATGGTATGAAAGCGTTTTTTAGTAAAAATAATCTAGCATTTTAGCACGTGGCAATTTACACCTCTGAAGTGTTAAAGTGCAGCGTATCACATTACAGAGCAATTAGTCAGGCAAAAGTGGCCTTTTTAAGTTGATGCTATCAGATATTTTGCCTGATTAAAGTTGTGGCAATTTGGATTCAATGGTGTATTAAGTCATGGTACTGGAATAATTAGCATGCAATATTTAGCAGCCAGTAATCATTTGTAGTACATGACAGCGTCAGTCTAAAGCACACTGGGTGTGAAATTGGATGTTATTAATGTTTTAGTCTATTTCATTAATGCTTAGTGCCAATTTATATTCAATTGCATGATATCGTATCTACGCCTTGGCTACAATACACCATGCAATGTAGTAGTCATGCAATTTGTAGGAAGGTGGAAATTTCAGTGAACATGCATACGATATTGACAAGTCTTGCTGATCGCAAGTTATAGAAAACAAACCCAATTAAGAGTACCAATGATAAGACCATATTTCATAAGTCTTCATTGAGAGACTATTCTATTCTGAGCCTCCATTAAGCGACCACCTCTCAAATGGAAACACTTACAAACCAACCTCTTGCATTATCTTTAAACATAGAGCTTCAACTATAGTGACAAATTACATGCAAGTAAACATGCATCGTAATACAACACAACAGCCAGAATCCCAACAACATATTAGCGGCCATGCAATCACAGAACATTGTGTCAATGTCAATGTCACGAGCAGAAAAAAGGCGGCTAATGCCACAAAAAGTACAATCGGCGCCGGCATGAGAGATATGAATGGTGCTTTCCCCCGGAGAGCTGGGACAATAGCCCGGTGAGGGATCACCTGAGAATTATTAAATGTTGTCGGGGCATGGACAAGTACAACCTCTATCAAACACCACCTCAAGTGATGGTTACTTATTTTACATGAAGGTTTGGTATGGAGGTGGTTTAATGGGAGGTTCTACTCTACAACCTTCAAGTAATGTTCTTTATTACAGAGGTGGTTTGTTTATGGAGGTTCCGGTATGGGTGTTTGGGACCATGAAATGTGTCTTTTTTATAAAGGTTGTTTCTTTATAGAGGTGGTGTTACTAGAAATCTGTCCACGGCAACATAACTCGTCACATTAGTTGCCTAGCAACGCTGACACCGATGACGCAGTGGCAATTTATATAATGCACCACTTTTTGTTAATTTCCACCTATTTATCATACATTTGCTGCTCGTATAATTGGACGCTGAGCGTGAGTTGCTCAATTGACGCAGTCGCGGTGGGATTAGACTGTCACGGTGTTATGAGCTGGAGGTCAAAGGTCGTTGAGCGTATTATAGGGTTTTTGGTAGGTGATGATTATTAATCTACCGTAGAACCTCTGATTAAGTTCATATATGTTAAATAGACCACCTTTGTAATGGTACTATTTTCATGGCAATATCTCCATTCAAGAAGGAGGTTGAATGAGTCTGCTATACGCTATTTTTGCTTATGGAATGATTGATGATTATGCATGATATGCAATATAACATTCAATAATGAAATCATCTCTATAAGAGGAGTATTTTATCAGTCTGAAACAACCATAAAAGACAACCTATCTAGTACCCATGGAGACCACTTATGCATCCATTGTATACTGTATAGTGTTTAAAACATCATTGTCAAATCATGTTCACATGAGGCTATGCAGTAACACATCATATAGGCCTTTTGTTATGTGAATATGTGGAAAAGCTCTGAATAGTTTGGAGAGGAACCTTCAATTTAGACCATATCTATAGTGAGACCACCTACATAGACCTAAAATAGGATGATTCTTTGCATTCCTAAACCTCCATACAAACACCACCTTTCTATTAAGACCATTTGAACTCCAGCCCCCTGTTGGTCTTTATAGACATGTGAATTCTGCATGATGTTTTAAGCAGGTGAAGTTTTCGCCTAAACGGTCTTGTCATGTTCAAATGGGGATATGCACGAACACAGCATATGGGCTGTGAACATTATAATTTGCCTTCAGCACTTATAATCAAATCCATAAAACTTGTAACAAAGCAGTTGAAAAGGCTGAAAATATGGCCTAGACAAGAGACATGCTGATATTTGTTTTTCAAATGATACCTGTGGACAAGAATTTCATTATCCTGCACATTTTTTGCATATGGTGTATAATTTTCAAGGCTCTATAATTAGCAAACCGCAGACCACAACCTCCTAGGTCTGCCTTACACCTACCAACCACAATAGTAACACTTCATGTTGCGTTAGCAATCCAGCACTATGAGATACAGTAGAACCTCCAATTAAGACCACCTCTCTGTCGAGACCACCTCTATAATAAGAGCATTTTTCGTGGTCTCAAACTTGCATAAAAAGACCATCACGAACCTCAAACAAGGAGACCACTTCTCTATTGAGACCACTTAAGCTCAAGTCTTCCCTATTAGAGGTGGTCTATAGTATAGTATAAACTAAACAAAGAAACCACAAATAAAAAATCATAAGAAAAATCTCGGCCAAACTAACCACAAACCACAATGTTGATATTGTGTAAGGCAGAAGTCTTGCCTTTCAAGTTTGGCCGGCTCTAAAAAACCCTTTCCTTGCCAAGCACAATGAAAAAACCTCCACTTGCCAAGCGACATTAATCATCATTTTCTCGTCATAACATCTCTCCCCCTCGAGGGTTCTGAGGCAAACTGCCTCTTTGCTACGTGGCTACAGCAATGTTCCAATATCACTTTTTACCCCCAATGATAATATCTTTGTATTCTTGATAATCTGACGAAAATCTTTATTTTCCATTGAAATGCAAGACTTATAATGAAACCATATGGCAAAATGTATAACAATGAATGTTATAATATACGTATCGACCTTTCCCAGTCCTATTTTAAGGTTCTATGTTATTTGTGATTCTATCACCAGTTGAAAAGGCTACTAAAATATTGATCAAAATCAATACAATTTTTTCCTCTTTCAAACATAATAAGACATCCTCAATTATCATTAGTACTTTAAGGGTCTATTTTCAAGGTATCTACATACAAACCTTTATCAAGAATACAAACACAGCTTAAGCTTTTAAGGTTCAATTATAAATGTGCCTCCAAACTTTTATCTAAACGTTTCAGTTCTTTCTCAAAATATACTAATTGGATTTCTCTTTCATATAAATAGAGCAACTAATTTTGAGATAAATCCATTTCAAACTTACAAAGTTTCTGACATTTCCATGTCCATCGTCTAGAATTTCCATCACTAGGTGGCAGCACGTAACAATAAAACATTTGAGATCCCACATGAATATCCACATCCCCCAACCACCACCCAGCATATAATCAGCCGCCTTTAATCACCAATTTTCTGCCTCCCACCTCCTGAAAGGCTGCTGGGAGGGTCTCGTCTTTCCACGTGGACAGACTCATTGAAACCCTAGCCTGGGGGCACCAACCCCTCAGTGATCTGGGGGCAATCACACTTTTGAAAGGGTACAATAGAACCTGCGATTATCACCACCTTTATAATACGACATCTTCTCTAATGTGAAACTATTTTTTGTGGTTGCAAAAATCTGCATTAAGAAACCACAACGAACAGCCATAAATAAGATGACCACCTCTATATTGAGGACAACCATGAACGTGGTCAAAATATAGAGGTTATATTGTAGTCAGGTGCCCCAATGAATTCCCTAAAGGGGTTTGGGGGCAAACGCACATTTGAAAGGTTCTAATGTTACGCTTGGTCTTCGATATGGAAGGCAAAAGCATTGAATGTTGTGTTTATAGCCGAATCAACACTGGGGCTGTGGGGTTTGCTGTGTGGTGGGACTTAACATTCTCTCTGCTTTTGCTGCGATTTGTTTAGTTTGGACATTCTCAAGCAAACCAACTGTGGGAACTTGAGATTGTAGGTTATATACAGGCCACATTTGCATAGAGCCACTTGCTGCAGTTTATTAATGGATGTCACATTCTTGATGTTATACTTTTCAAAGCGTTTTAACAATAGCTAATTAGCAGTCTTATACGGCATCTGTCCCACGGGTCTACCAAATAATCACTTTAGAAAGTTTGGTTTAATGAAATAGTTGACAGTTAAGATTCAGAACACTGTCATGATCCTAACCCAGCAATTTTAATAGGCCACTGGCACAATAAAAGCATCAGCCCCAGCTAAGCCTCAAATGACCCAGGGCTGCTGGGCAGCATAACATGAAATGGAAAAAACCTTAAACAGATCTGATGAGTGTCCAACATCATTGTTAGATCCTCAGGATGTCATGGGTTTTGTACATGTGAAGGCTCGTGGAGATGCAAAAAAACCTATAAAAAGTACATTTGTTTAGGAAGGGGGGGTGGGGGGGCTGGGGCGCACACTCTGCAGTCCTTAAAGATCACAACTTAGAATCATTGTACAAGTTCTGTACTAGCTAATTAAACAAGGTGTGATCCATTTATAGACGCTTTCTCAACATGGTCAATAATTGCTTTCAAAAGCATGTAACCTGAATGCATGTATGTAAAACCTTAATAAAAGCAGACGTGAAGTAGGTTTTTCCAACATCCTAAGTGCACTTCATTGAAGAATCTCCCCATAGAATCCCCGTATAAGCTAATAACGCGAGGTGTGATCCCCCCAGTATGGCACCCACTAACTAGCTGTCCCCATTCACACCATGATGACGCTCATTTTCCTAACGAGCACTGGTCACTATGCCTACTGACCACCTGTTACTACATACACAATGGGTACAGGCGCAAGCACCACAAACCTGTGGTGGATATAACATTATAAGTAGTAAATGGTGCTAGAATAATGCCTAAAATAACCTCAAATTGACCGCAATATTTGTCGGAAGGTATTATTCTAGCACTGTTTACTAATTTTGTGGTTATAAACATTAAAAGTAGTTACTATTGCTAGAATAATACCTCAAATAAGCTCAAATTTTCCACAATGGATGTGTGATAAAGGCGTCGAACCATCACTCTACAACCGCGACCTACCGCATCGCATGTCGCCGAACCATTTATAATCAGCGAATTACGTGTACTTAGCTGGCATAAGAGATCCGGCCTTCCACGTAATTGCCCATTAATGGTAACCTTCTTTGTAAGCGCGGTTTAGCCCCTTTAAATGACATACAATTACAGGTCTTGCGTAGTTTACTGCATAATCAATGTACAAAATAACCTCTCTAATAAAAGTGTGTTTTTTTGTGTAAAGTTGTCTCACTATAAAGGTGGCCTCCTTAACAAAATTCATTGTGGTGCCTTTAAATGTAAATTTGTGACAACAGCGAACGTTCTTATTACAGAGGTGGTCTCTTTAGGGTCTGGTCTTGCTTTTGAGGTTGCACTGTTCCTAATTGGGCCACGCTCGGTGACATCTATCTTAAGCATGAGGGGCTAATTCCTCCTAATTTACTGTAACGCAGACAAATTCGCAGGTTTTCCGTCATTATCCAGGCGAATCTTCGCCAAATCCGTACAAATGTTGTGTTAGTCGCACGCACTTAATTCTGCTTCGTCTATTTTCAGTGGCAAGACGCAGGAGACACCGGTGGAGGTAAGAAACCACTACTTCATTATAGGGAAAAAAAAAAGGGGGGGGGGGGCCTTGATGTTTGGGAGACTTAGATTTTTAAAAAGCATGTCATTTTGAGTTGGACATTGATCAGTTTAACAAGCTTAACAAGTTTATTATATACAGAACCTTTGAAAAAGGTATATGACATTAAAAATACAAACTATGGGAAGATAACAGTATCTAAACAAATTATTAAGTTTAAGTTAATGTGTTGTTTTCGGAGTTAAAATTCACATAAACATCTTACTGATGTCCTTATGTTATAGTGAGTTTCCCCCATTAATGAGGTGTCCCCATTGTAAGGTTTCACAGTGCATTATTTGCCATGTAAACACAGCAAGGCCTCGTCTAATGGAGCACATTTAGATAACACTTGCCACCCTGGAGTAAAAATCTCACCTTTTGCCATAACAATGGCTTTGTAATCTGATTTACAACGGATTAACTACAAATTCTCACCATATTTTGGCAAAATCTCTCAAAATCTGTGGTATTGTGAAATGCAGGCCTGTTACATTGAAGATACCAGGAAAAAAGCTATTTTATGATGTTTATTTATTGAAAAAAAAACGATGTAGATAGGGTACATTCCTAGTAGATATTTATAATTTTTGTAACAAAATGATTAGCAGTATAGTAGTATCATTGGCAGATTCAGGGAGGTACATGTATACCACCATGCGTACCACCTTTCCCCCCAAACCATTATTTTCAAAACCCATGAACTTCACTGGCTGTGCCCCCTTTTTCCAAAACCTGGATCTGCCTGTGAATCTTTACTTAAAGGGTCGGCAAACCCACTACTTAGTACCGTATACGTGGTTTTTTAGCCCATTGGATACATTGTGTCAGCTGTTTCGCTGACAAGTTGTGTTGTTTATACAACTACCCTATGGTTTTTACATCCCTTCTGTACACCGTTTCCACCATTTCACTGACGTGTTTTTTCCAGAGCCCTCCCAAGCGCTACCTCCTGTGTCCAGCCAAGTTCTCGGTGCGTCTCATCAAGAAGTTCATCCGCATGAAGTTCTCTCTGCACCCCCAGTTTGAGGTGAGGCGGTCTGCAGGGATATACCACACATACTGTATTTGTTCTTATAAGCACACTTGCCCCATTAAGCGCACCCCCTGTTTACACAGATTAAATTAAACAAATCTTGCTCTTTTATTGAAAAGATTTCACCTACCTCGCTCCATATTGTGACTAACAAGATGATAAAAATATTTGCAGAACAGAACCATGCGAGTTGTGAAATCATGTTCTGTATGGTTAAAGTGAGCGATAAAAGAATAGATTGTATGAACTGCAAAAAATTGTTGGGGTCTATTTATCAATTTTTTTTTGTTTAAATTTGATTTTGTAAGTGCACTGTGTGCTTATTAGAACAAATACAGTACAGATTATACAGTAATCGTTCCTGAAAACCATTAACAAGAAGATTCATTGCTAAAGCCCCAGTAAGTAATCATTGACAGATATACGACCCTGTGTCCCATATAAATTACACACTGAAAAGCATTTTTGAAAACCATTACAAGATCTTGAAGCCCGTGTCAGACAGTCAGGAATATTATTCCCGGATAATTGATGTAGGTATACAACCCTAACCCATATAAATTACAAGCTAACCATCACTAAAATCAACCACAAGAGCATAATTCACCATAGTGCAATTAAACCGCTGTTATTTATGTGCTTTATCTGATCTTTTCCCCCATACTGTAAAACCTCCAATACAGATGACCTCTCTAAAAAGAACACCTCTATAATAAGACCATTTCTTGCATTCTAAATCGTCCTAAATAGACCACCACGAACCTCCATACAGAGACCACCTCTCTATCAAAACCAGCCCCTATATAGTCTTAATACATAGTTTCTGCTTCACGTTTATCTGATCGTTTCTCTATCTGCGGCAGACAGGCCTTTGTTGCTGACTATTCTATTAGCAGAGACAGAGATGTCAAACCTCCATATTTAGGCCGCGCCTTATCTTGTCCAGATCTTATCAGTGATTTACAGTAGCAATCAGCAGCCACATCAAACAGCTCTATACACAGGGCCTTACAAGGTGTCTGCTCCATCTGCTGCCTTAATGGGGTGCTAACAACCTTAATAGGACCCTACAAGGGGTGATAAATTGAGTGCTGCCGTTTTTTTGAAACTTTTTAACCTATTAGAAGTAACAATTTGGTGGGTTTTTTTATGTAGCTATTTTTGTTTACACGAAGTACTCATAATCCTATTTGTCAATTTGCAATTGTTGGAAAATTTGATTGGGTTAGTGGCGATATGAATCTTGGAAACTCTGTGAAAAAGTTGAACACGCAAGGATTGAGTATAATTATTTTCCTGTTGTATTGTATATACACATCACATCCCACCATTTTAGATATATATTTTGTATAAGGTGCAAAATCCCAGAAATCACTTGAAGGAATAGATTTATGTCATGTCAAATTAAAAAAGTTATTACAATAAGATGAGATTTTTTTTCAGAATTAAAAACACATTGAATGCAATGTAATTTTCTTCCATCGAATAGTGAAAAATATATATTTCTGTGTACCCCACCCCCAAAATATTTACAGTATTTAACCACAATACCATAAAAACATAACATTTACAAAATCAAACATCGTATATAAATTTTACCTATTTACTCTATATAAACATTATTATTTTTGCATATTATACGAAAAATTGCCTTATGTAAATTTCAAACACCATTCCCACCCAACCCCCTAGTGAATTGTCCCACCCTAGTGGCGCCCTGTGGCGGTGTTCGGTCCATTCGCCCGGTGAAAATTTTACGAAAACTGACAATGCCAGTGATTGGAAAGATACATGGAGGTTTAATTTCGCCTGATGGGAGCCCACATGCTAAAAATCAATTTCCACTGACACCTAATTACTTTTGGGGAGAGATGGCCTGAATATTTTATGGCTTTTATAACTAGCAAACTTTACACCGAATACAGCAGATTCACAGTATTTCGATTTTTATCTGAAGCTGTATAGTTAGTAGGGAGATTACATCATGAAGAAAATAATCAAAAGTTTCAGCAGTGCATCATGATGATAAAAAATATAAATGATTAGGTTCAGATGCATTATAGTTAATCATTTATTATTCACCATTATGAAATACTTTCAGTCTGCCTTCTTAAAGGAAGTCGAGTTGCTAATACGTTCTGATGACTCGATAATGTGAAATGACGAGGTTTAATTTCTCACCCAATTATCTGCTCATTATCAGATGGATGTGAGTTTATGTTCCTTGTCACATTCGGACTCTTGGGAGTCGACTTGTGAACGATGCTGCTAATGCAGAGTTATAAGTCTTCAATAAGCTCAAGTTGACCACAATGGGTGTCAGATTTGCCTTTTCTGTGTTCGGGTGAATCAAACTCAAATCATTGAAAATTTGAGCTTATTTTTAGCTTTATTGTAGACTGCCACTGCCATTTGAAAGGTCAACAACCTCCAAAGTGCTTTTGTTAGTCTCTTTTTTTCTTGGGCTTTGTACTTTCGAAAGCCAGGAAAAAGAATGTAAAAACTAAATTATTCTGAGCCTATTTTCCACTATTGTATTACTGCTTTGTTATCATATATTATCATGATAAGTTAATCTTATCACAAGTTACTAGTTGACAGTTTCGGCAACAACTGCTGCCATTTTCTACACCTGTAAAAATAGCGTTGTGATAAGATGAATCAATCATGATAATATATGCATTCCAACACGATAAACACATTGAATGAAACTGTTTAGAGTTTGTACTTTAATTATCCAAACTCACCTTTTCCCCCATAACTTCCTTTGAACAAAACAGATTTCTATAAAAGTGACATCCTTTGGTGCATAATTAGTAAGGGTAGTTAGAAATCATAGCTTGATTGTCCAAATTCTTATATACAAGTAGCTACGTTGAGGTTTTGTGTACTATTCAGCATAATTTTGGGAAATGCAGTGTTGTAAAGTTGAAACTGTTACGTTATACGTACTATGACGTAATGTATCACTTGCATCATGTAATGTATTCTAAATGGGTCAAAGTTCATAACGTCACATCCAATGTATCTCCTGGTCTAAAGACTATTAGTCCACAAAGTCTTAAAATCTGCTATCTTTATGGTGTAAATAATTAATAACTATAGTTAGCGACTGTCCCTGACTGACTGTCCTGTTGTTTCAGGTTGACGTTTTCCACACGTCTGAGATGCTAGACGACGAGTACACACTGCGCGACATCGCGTACATCTACTCGTGGAACAAGGTATGGCTTTTTCACTCAATATCATGTATAGAGGGAACCTCCGATTGGAACTGTTCACTTCGACCAAAAAGGTGTCCACGAAAGACAATTTCTACATGTAACTTGTATAATATTATTATGTCATCTGATCACATCAATTCCTAACCACGCTCATAAACGCCACTCTGAGTATCAGATGTCAAATTGACCTCTGAAAGGTTTCACCAGCGATTGTGGATTATCATAAGTTATTACTTTATATGACCTAATTCTTAATTTAACCTTCATATTGTGATTTTTTATACGTAGACTATTCAAATGAGCAGGATAGAAACATATACTTCTATTTGTGGTTTATAAGCATAGAAAAGTGCCAACTGACAGTCTGCAAATCTTTAGCAATGCTCGGATTGATCGCTTGACCTCATTCACATCCTGAGATTAATAGTTCTGCCTCCGAGGTCTTTTAGGACATGGGATACTCAGAGTGATAAACGTTTTATACAGTTTTCAAACAAGTACATTCAGTTAAAATAAAATTGTGTTCCTCTCTCTCCCCAGTCGGTGCCAGCTGTGAAACTATCTATGTAAAAAAATCATTCAGTTTACTTCATAAGAACCCCACCTGATAAAAAGGTCATATTCACAGAAGTAACCCATCAGGATATAGATATTCATGTTCCCCAAATCGCTTCATTTTAAACAATTTTTTTTTTAATTCAGTTAGACCATGTTTGCATACATAAAAAGATAAATACAAATTTCTTGAAAAATCATGTTCAAACTTTTTTTCAAACTTGAAAAAATTCTAAATTGCATTCTTTCCTGCAGATTTGTCACAAGACATTTGTTGTTTTCTATCTGAAGAATACTGAAAATTTTTGTCTGAAAAATTAAAATTTTCTGATAAAAATCTTTAAATTTTGTTTATTTTGAATGAAGAAACCCAATTCACAAAGAACATTCATTCTAAAACCTGGTTTGTATTTCTGACTGCCTTCCCTTGCAGTCGGGTCCGCTGCAGCTGTTCTACTCTGTGTTCCGAGACCCGGGTTCGGCCGCGGCCCCCAGCAGACTGTCCTCGTCGTCCTGGTTCTCCCCGGGCGGCCGCCTGCCCTCCCCGCAGTTCTCCCCGACCTCACGCCTCAACATCTCCGCCGACACACCACCGAAACTACACAGGATCGTCCCACTAGAGACGGAGAACAGACAAGGTGGGTGTAAGAGATTATATTGTTACTTACTGTTTATATTTTCTAGGTCCTATAAATCACAAATAATACAAAAAAATAGATATGGACAAGATTAGTGACAAGTAGGTCGATATATAATAATTACATATTTTCAGGGAGTTTTTATTTGATGAAACATGTATTAATATCTCCAGGTAAAACTACAAAAATATTTGAAGAAAAAAGAGGATGTTACACTCGAAACAGAATTAGATAAACAAATGATTATAAATCATCATGTTTAATCAGAAAATATAAACAGTAGAGAATGGAAAAAAGTTTTCCCCACAAATTTTTTTATACCAAAACCAAAATTATGTTAAGCTTTTGGTCAAAATCAAAGACTTTTCAGAAAACACAAAAAGAGTATTCTGTTACAATGTAGTTTAGAAAATATAGTGTGACAAAGGATACCAATGATCTGGTGTTCTCAACACTATGACAACTGCAAATCCTTATATTCCCCTGTCCGTCCCCAGGTTTCCTGTCTCCCAAGCGTGAGTCGGACCCTGCTGTGAACCTCCCTCCGCCCACGCTGCTGCCCAAAGTCACCCTGCCCGTCTCCACGGCGACCACGGCAGTGACCGCGGCAACCAGACCGCTCACCATCGTGACGACCGGCAGCTACGTGACCAGCCACGCCCAGCACACGGTAAATACATGCTCGGGTCGTTTGTCCCACCCTCATGGATTTCGGGCTTATTATTCAAATTCAAATTACAAGTTTAATATTGAAAATAACCCCAAATTTGCGTGGAAAACCTCTTACAGCCTCAGCCAATGAAAACATCACAAAATTGAAGTTTTATGGTCAAACTTTAACTGTGTTTATGTGGATAGATGTTCGTTTATGATGATCAAGTGTACCAAAGACCTGGTGTAGAAATGGAAATTCTTGAGATCTAGCCTTAAATTATAGCTATAAACCTCCAAATTTACATTTATTTTACATTTATGTTCAATGCTGCGCACACAGTAAATACACAATCGGGTCTCTGTGAGAGATGATAAAGTGGGCTAAAGACCTGGTGTAGAGATGGAAATTCTTGAGAATTATGAGTAGAAATATACATATTTAGATTTATTTCACGTTTATATTTAATGCTACCCGACTAATGACTATCAAAACACTTGCCATGCTCACGGTAAATACATACTCGGGTCTATGGGGGTAGACGTTCATTTGCCCATCCTCATCTACTGTAAAACTAGAAATGTTTGCGCACGATATAATTTGCAAATTTCGTGGGTAGGTGCAAAGACGCAAACTTATATAGTCAGCGAACATTAATAAAAAATGTAAAGTAGGTCCAGGATGGACCAAAATCGCAAAATTAGTCACAAAATATTCTAGTTTTACAGTAGATAATTCTGTTTTTTATGTGAGAGATGATCAAGTGTATCAAAGACCTGGTGTAGAAATGTGAATTCTTGAGATCAAGCCTTGAATTATGGCTATTAACATCCACATTTACATTTATTTCCCATTTATATTTAATGCCATAATGACAACGGCTGTCTCAGTTTGTCAAAAAACTTACTTTTGACCGTGTCACATCTTCAGAATTAGGTCAAAATATGCATAATGCATTAGGTAATATTGACAGATCAAAAGTATCTACAAACTAGCGAGAGCTTTGCACTGATTGGCCAGTAGTTTTGTAGGTTACACTTGGGAAGTGTCAAACGTTTTGATGATTGTTCAAAACCCGGACAAATAAATCTCCATACCTGACATCAATAAGCAATATCCTGTGACCCCCAGGTTGCCATGGTGACCCCTATTGCCGAGTCTGCCGCCGAGGCGGTGGCGGCTCCCATCACCATGACAACGGTTGCCGGGGCCGCCCCGCCGCTGCTCGTTTCCATGGAGATGCCTCCCCCGGCAACCACCCTCATGCCCGGTCAAGCGGTCAAGAAGAAGAAGAAAAAGAAGAATAAAGACCCGAACGCGAAACCGCACACGCCAAGGAATCAGGTATGTATTTGGCTTTATTTTACACAGCTGTTGATAATTAATTCCATTTTTTAGCATTCAATTTTGACAGTTTCATTGACAAATTGCAAATTGAGAAATTGCAATAATTCAATTGCTTTAAAAGCTTTTGAGATCTATTTTTTTCGACACGCATGTTCTTGCTTTTAATCAGCATTTTTAAGTTGATGTAACTTTAGATATTATTTAATTACATTTTTATTTCATTGTAAAGTGTTAGTGAGGATACAGACTTTTTTATGTTCATCACTAATTATTTTAGGGGTTCGGCTGAAATTTTCAAACAAATTTAAGTCACGTGCCCTGAAAATCATGCCATAATGGTTACATTACTTCATATGTACTAAATGCTTGCCCATTATTCACCCTACACCCCCATTCCACTCTCAGGTGCTGATCCGGGATTCTGCCGGCCGCTTCATCTCGGCCAAGAACATGGACTCAGCCGCGAGCATCACAACAATCACAGTGTCGCCAGACAAGATCACAAAGGTAACGGCAGCTTTATAAATTAGCCATTTCCATAGACAGATGCATCCAAATAGTGGAGCAGCGAAGTAACAGAATTGTGCAAATGGTGATACAAGAAACCAAAATTGGCACAGTGACTCTCAAGGACAAACTTAATATTTCTTTCTGTGGGGCCACCTTAAAATCAAAGATGGCCGCCATGTTTTAAGATGGCTGGCATTTTGACCTGAAAATATTGAACAATGGCATCAAAATGATTTACATTGTGTTTGTGAGAACTTTTTTGGTGTAATTTCATGTTTTCAAATGTGCTTAATTCATTTTTGAGATTTTGCAAGATGGCCACCATTTTTCAAGGTGGTCGCCAAATGTATAGCCTAATATTTGTTCCTATCTATAGAGATTTATATCAGTGTAGTTGGGATTTATCAATTTTAACAACTTTTATTGGTTTGTAAAATAATGTGTGGTCAATATTGTGGCCATCTTCGATTTTCGATCGGCCCCATGGATGGAAATGTTAAGTAGTCCCTTCAGAGTCAATATGCCAATTTTGGTGCTTGTATCACCATTTGCACATTTTTACGAAAATAGTGCCCTAAGCCGCTACACTTAAAATACTTTTTTTTTCATGTTTTTTCTTAACATATCCCTAACGATCATGTGTTGTCAGATAAAGTTTTACAGATCATCAGATCAAATTCACAGATCATCATAAATCTGACAGATTATCAGATCAATTTTTAGTGTTGATCATTTACATATTTTAAACACAAAAAAAAACAAAAAACCCAAAAAACAATCATCATTTACAAATTTTAGTGATTATCTAACATAAGCTTTATATATTATCATTCAAAGTTTTAACCTCCATCTCTCTCCCTCAGGTTCACACTCCGACGTCCAAACCCGGCGGTGAAGACGATCCAACCCCCACCGTCGTCAACAAACCAAACCCGCTCACCACCGCCCCCAAACTCATCACCACGGCAACCGCAAAACAACCCCCGCCACACAAAATGGTCGCGAAAATCGCCGGCAAACCCATGTTAGCTGCGACCACCAAACCCATGGTGACCGTCTTGTCGAAAAACGCAGCCTCAAACCGCATCATCTACAACCTCGCGAAACCGCCAGTCGTCGCGGGAACGAACATCACCATCTCGGGAAAGGCTCTGCCCCCAGGGGTTGTCACCTCCAACGCAGGGTCGTACCCAGGGGGCGCGTTTATGCTACCCGCGGGGGCCTCACTGCAGAATCTGGGCCCCGGATCGGGGGATTCGTTGTTCGGGGGCCAGCCGGTGGTGGTGCTGCCGAGAGCGAGTATTGAGTCGCTCGTTCGGATGGGCGCTGTGACGTCGACGGGAGCGTTCGTTTCGCAGCCTGGAGCGACGGTTTTCACTTCGCAGCCGCTGTATACGACGCAGGCTACGCTGTTTTCGGCCAATCAGACGCTGTTCGCGACTTCGATGATGCAGCATGGAGGTGGCGGGAGCGGTCAGTTGACTGGTCAAGTGGTGGCTGGGAGTGGTCAGTTGGCAGCAGGGAGTGGTCAGTTGGCCGCGGCAGGGAGTGGCGGTCAGTTGGCGGTCACTCCGGATGCAGCTGGTTTGAATACGGTTACGAACTTTTCTCTGGGCAGTGGTCAGTCAGCGGTTAGTATAACCACGTCACCGGTCACTTATACGCAGTCTGTTGCCTCGACGACCGCCACGGTGGCTGTGCAACAGCAGCAGCAGCAGCAGCAGCAGCAGCAGCAGCAGCAGCAGCAGCAGAACACTGAGATACAACAGCAGCAAAAAGAAACTTCGACAGGACCAACGGAATCGGATAAAACTGGAAATAACACGTTAAATGTTGGACAAAAGACATCAGAGTCCATACCAGCTCCTAAAAAGAGCAAATCCAAGGATGGAACTCAAAAATCAGACGGAAACTCGAAAGAGGCAAAACAGGATGGTGGTGAACCTGAGAAAAAGAAGAAGAAAAAGTCGAAGAAGGAGAAGCAGGGAGAATCTCTGTCGTCATCGGAGAAAAAGGAAGAAAAGTCGGGGAAACCCAAGAGTCCACGATCAAAATCCCCAAAATCAGAAAGATCCGAGAAACATTCAAAATCCAAACAGAAGTCCCCAGAGAAGGTTTCAGCTGCTACGAGTTCGACTCTTGTGTCGAATTCGCCGTCGACTGTGAGTTCGAGTCCGACAGTGGCGCCTCTGAGAATCCCCGTTTATCACCCAAAGCCCCAAACAACATCGCCTGTCGTGTCTTCTGCGCAGAACGTTTCGCCAGTCACTTCGAAACCTGCGGAATCAAAATCTGTGTCTACGAACAAAACTGTTACTTCATCGTCTAGCGGTGTCAAGGTGTCGTCTTCAACGATGGTCGCAACAACAAATATGAATCCAAAAATCAAAATTGCACCGTTAACGTTAACGACGAGCAAGGAAAAGACGAAAGAGAAGGAATCTTCGTCGCCTGTTCGCAGTAAAGAAGCTTCAACGAGTGTAAAATCAAAGCCACAAGCTGCTATCTCAGTTAAACCAGCATCCAAGCCCACGACCCCGGCAGTGTCAAAGCCGGAGGCCGTATCTTCGTCTTCTAGCAAGTCGTCCAATCCCGCGCCGGTCTTGAAGCCTCCCTCTGGTGGCAAAGTGACGCTAACGCGGCCGCCACCCATCGTATCGTCATCATCAGCCAGCAAACAGGTGCGTGGGGCTTTATAAAATAGTGTTAAGATATATATATACAAGTGTTTTTATGGTATATCGCATGTGATGTCATATTGTATATCTTTCTTTGTTTCTTGCTTTGCAATGACGAAACTAAAATATCCACAAAACAAAAAGCACAAAGTTTTGTGGATATTTATCAATTTTGTCATTGCATGGTCAGAAAGATATTACAATACAGGGTTTATGATCAATGCTTTTAAGACGTATATGAAAAACTCAGCTTCAAAATGTTCCCGAAAGGTCTCTTTCTTTCACAGTTTGTAGACAATGTTTTTGATAATGTTACGTTTCTTGTTGTCTTTGATATATTCAAATGCGTAGAAGCTTCAATCAGTACGCCAATATCTAGCGGTCCCAAACCTTCATAAAGAGACCACCTCTCTATCAACACTTGCAGCCAATCTCTGAGTGGTCTTAATATAGCATTTAATTTTTTCTATAAATCAGGTCCTAATATATCCCATCCTCACAGGTTCCTCCCCTCAAGCTGAATCGCCAGGACAGTCGCAGTTCTACGGCAGGACGGATCCAGAGCCCATCCATGAAGATCCAGTCTCCGTCAGTAAAAACGCCGACGGGCACAAAAGTGCCACCGATGGGGACAAAAGTACCGCCGATGGGTACTTCCAGACCCCAGACCTCATCAGCTCAAAACAAACCTACGACGTCATCGTCCAAACCAGGCAAAACCAAATCGTCGTCACCCGCTGGTCCCAAAACGGTAAGACTGAGAAGTGTTTAATTTTGGATAAAGATATATTGGCAACAGTGTGATTTTCGAATATTGAGCACTTCAGAGAGAATTTACTATTATTGAAAGTTTAGGGTCATAAAATCATTCACAGCATTTTGTTAAAAGAGCGTATCATAGTCTATTACAAATGTTACTATTACAGAAGAGACTAAGACTGAATTAAGGTATAGTACAAACTCGTTAGGCATAACAAATTAATACTTTTGTTTCTGGCTATTTAAAATGGTTTTCCCTAAATGTTTTTTTTTCTTGTTTTTTTAAACATTAGTTTATGGTCAATGGGGTACGTCCGAAATTATTAGTGCTTGTGTTTTTATTCTTTTTTTTTTACTGTTTGTGATGTAAAGGGTTGTAGAGTTGAAGATTCAGTATTTTAAAGTATCTAACAATGTTTATTATTTAAATAACAAAATGCCAATAATCATAGTCAAGATATTATAGATAAATAACGCTATACGTTATAGCCCTATAGACTTTAAGAAAGCAATCTCTATATCAATACTTATCCCCAAGTCAATTTATTCCAATATAACATCACAATACAACTAGACTGATTAGCGGCAGACTGAAGAAAATGTTGTGAAAGGTTGAAAGCTATCGATGTACTTTCATAATAGTTGGCTCGAAAGTAGTGTTTAAACTTTTCATAACAATACATCTACGTTACAGGTCACCAGTTCCACTGCTGCTGTTGTGTCCTCAACATCGGAGCTGAAAACTTCAACTCCCGCTACAAAACCTGCTGCAAGTTCGTCCTGCAAAACGGAATCCAAGCCGCCAGCATCAAAAGGCAGCACACTGGGTTCTTCCTGCAAACCTATGACCCTTAAGCCTTCGTTGGGAGCAACGACCCAGTCTTCTCCCTCTAGCTCTGCTGGAGACTCTGCTGCAAGAACTCTGCCGTTTGTGCCGGTTTCTGCCAGTTCTGGGGATAGTAGTGTGAAAACTGTGTCTTCTAACTCCAAGGATACAACAACTCAGCAACCGAAGGATAAGTCAGATTCAAACAAGGATAGTTCTGCTAATAAAGGTGGCGCTTCTGTGGTGGTGGATATGAGCAAATGTGATAAAAACAAAACAGTTTCCTCTGGCGAGAACAATCTAGATGCAAAATCGCCACCCGTGATAAGTAATAACAAGACTGCAGAAAATCAAAATCAAAAGTCTCCGCCAGCAAAAAGCAGCAATGTGTGTGATTCCAACAAAAAGGATACAAATACTACTCCTAAACCCAACCAGACTGTTAGTAGTCCCAGCAAGGACAATAACCCCGTCGTTTCGTATCCCACGGTGACCGTATCCAACAACAACAAACCCGCAGCGCCCTCTAGTCTCTCCCTCAGCAGCAAAACCAGCTCCAAGTTCAGCACGAGCCCGGTCGCGGGCAGTAACGGCTCTGGGAAGACGTACAAGTCTCGGAGTCCCGGAGCGACGCTCGCTGCCACCATAGACAAGATCCACTCGGCGCTCAAGCCGAGCTTGTTCAGCAAGGGAGCGCCCTCGCTCGATAAAATCCTCACTTTCCCTCTCAAGACGACTGTAACGACGACGGCACAGGAGGGTAGTAGTGGGACGGAAGCGCCGAAATTGAACGGTACGAAGGAGGAAGTGAAGACGAAATCGCCGCAAGATACGGCTGCTAAAACGGATAATGCTTCGATTTCTCCTCCGATCATCGCATCATCATCATCGTCAACAATCTCTCCGTCCTCCCAGGAGAGCCAGCGTCCGGCCAAGCACTGCCTGCCTCCGATGGTCTCCGCGTCTCCGCGGACTGGTTCCGGACCCGTACTCGGTACGGTCTCCACGGTGAAGGCGAAAAAGCCGTCGTCCGCGGCGACTTGGACCACGTCCGCCAAGCGACAGGCGAGTGCTGAGTCGGACGGAGGGACGCCCCCGAAAACGGCGAGGGTTGCTATGGTTACGTCAACGACGACGAAGCAGGAAGTGGAGAGTTCGAAGTTGGATGCCGGGAAATCGGCGGCGGCAGCTTCGGATCATTCGATTTCGAGTATCATTAAAGATCTGGCTGCTGCTGCTAAAAAGGATGGTAGTAAAAAGGAGGCTAGTAACTCTGCATCGTCTTCATCAAGCAATGGTAGTAAAGTGCCGGCGACAAGCAGTGATAGTGATAAAACAATTGCGACAACGACAAACAAATCGACGGAACGTGAAAAAGACCAAAAAAGTAGCGGACTCGACGACATGGTGAAGATTCTGCCTCCGAAACGCGCGGACGACGAAGCTCAAAGTGACGAACCGGTCGTTATCTACATCCTCAACGAACCCGACGACGTCATGGTGAAAACCGAACCCAACGAACCGGCATCGTCTTCGAACGACAAGGAGACTTCGTCAGGAGGAGATTCGCGGAAGCGGAAGTTGAGTGGAGATCAGGAGACGTCTCCGGCCAAGCAGGCGCGGGAGGACGATCAGCGCGTGCCGTGTAGTGTCGCGACCTCCGCAGCCGGGGTCACGGGGGTCACGGGGGTCACAGCCGAACCCATGGCCGCAGTGTGAGCAGGAATCTGTGAATAGCTTCGCAAGAGTGCGATTAATTTATCAATGTTGAAGCTATTAGGAGAAACTGTAATGTTTTGATTTGTGAACATCAGTTTGGAGACTTGAACTGCTGATGTCTGTGATGTTGAATCAGGACTGAACCCATGGCTGTCATGTGAGGCAGGAATCAATGTGTGTTTTCTATGTGATTGGTGGATATTTTTCGTCCTCTTGGTGGTTGTGAGAACAGAGAGGTGAATCAATGACTTGAGATGTTGTTAGACCATAGCAACAAGGGATTAGAATGTTTTTATAGAGATTGGTGATCGTCGTTCTGGACCCTGCAAATGAAAAAAAGTCGGTAAGAATAATGTTAGAATTAGGACTTTCAGCCCTTGACTGCGATAGCTGAGGATGTATTTTTATTGTGATTGGTGATCAATTTAATTCCTCCAACTGTTCAAATGAAGGTTTTGAGAAAGAACTCGGGCTAAAATCAGGGCCTTGAATCGGGATCTCATCTAGGATAACACCCACTCATATGTAAGACAGTGAAGTTGCAATTTCTTCTCGAAATTAATGCAGATAATTAAAGACAATGATGCAATATTATAACATAAAGACAGTATCATTAAATGGCCGCAATTCTAGGTGGTTAAAAACCTGGGGTAAGGTTCTTTGAAGAGACAAAGTAAGGTTACCAAAAGTTCTTTGTGAATTTTTAACCTCCAGGAGGACGTTGTGACTAGAAATTATTACTTAATTGGATATACAAAAGTTGTATGGAAACGCTCAGAAAAATGTTTCTGAATACAAGAGACTGCTGCAACCTTCTAGTGCTTTATACAGACCAGCGTAATTTATTATCTTGTAGAAAATGCAACATAAAGTTTTGCATATTTATTGCTGAAAGATGTGAACTGATGAATGATTTTAAAGTTACTTTAAGTGTTGTTCACTGGAAGATGCAAATTTGGATTTGTAGTTGAACGAAAATGTTATAATCAAATAATTGATGAATAACCGAGTTAAGAAACATAAATGTATTGTGAAATATATGATTAAGTTACTACATATTTTATCCTTTGTATCTTAGATAACAAAAATAGTACAAAATTGATAATTGCCTTGATTTTCTTCTTTTCCTCTCAGTCTATAGCATTGGGAATGTTTTATCAGATAATTAAGTTTTAGATGCTTTTACAGTAATATCTCTGTTGTTATGTTGTTTTTGTTAAAGTTATCTTGATAATGAACACCCACATTATGTTGTTTTCCATTGAATTATGTGTTCAATTGTGTACATAGAACCCTAGAAACTGTGTTATTGCTGGCATCTGGTGTTCAATAAATTGTAAATAATGTTGTAGATTCGCAGTACATTTCCGCTGAAGGTATTTATTCTAGTACAGTTATGAATAAAGATCGTTTAAATATGACTGCTTGGTATTTCACAAACAAAAACAATCCACATTTATTTATGTACATTATTTTATTTTATCATCACATTATGATATTGTCATAGAAACACATATTTACTATTGGTACATCACTTATTTAAAGTAGTTAGTAGCATGAAGCATCTACATCATAAAATAAACTGCATATTACATATAAACTTAACCATTTACAAAGTCTAAAGAAATGGCTGCCATGACCCCATTAAATTTTCCTGTTTGCTCTCACATGAGAACATAATCAGACAGGGTCAAAGTTTACTCTATCATTTTACATGATCATATTTCAAAATGCACAGTTTCAAACAATTTGCCCTTCTATCTTCCTGGACTATACATGTAGTTATTGTAATAAAACAAAGTGATGAAAGCATGGGAATTAACATGTTTTTTGTAACCAGACAAACTTACACATGTACATATTCTTCACTTTTTATGAGTCAATCTGAGGGATCAATAATATTAATTTAAAAGCATGTAAACTCCAAGAGCATCCCTCCAACATATGGCAGTATTCAGCAAGATAATGAAGATAACAAAACATCTTCATGCTGACATAGGCTAGGTCTTTTATTATGTCACATCTTCAGACAAAAATACCTCAATGTAACAAGCATATTCATGGTGAATAACGAACCTCCGAATTGCCAACCACCAGGCATATAATAATGATTTACAAATGGGTATTATGTTTCAGGTTAGGAGAGAGAGAGTTCAATGATTTCAGAAGCAAACCAACATATTCATTTCTATGAACAACAAATAGCCATGCTCAACCAACCATAACTGTTGTTTATAGGAATAAAGATATTTCATAACCATATATACTATAAGTGATAACACACTACATAGTAAATACTCAACTACAATCACCACTAGTATTATACAACACTCAAAAAACACATCGAGCTTGCCAGGATTCGAACCTGGAATCTTCTGATCCGTAGTCAGACGCGTTATCCATTGCGCCACAAGCCCCACATACTAATTCGTAGCCAGCAAAGCAAACGCAAACGACCGGCAGCCGAGAGTTTTGGCGCCAACAACAACAATCCACCTGCTTCTCGTACTTTGGCCGGCCGCTGGCGCCGCCTTGTGGCCGAACTGAGAACTGCGCGGCGCTGTGACGTCATGGGTTTGTGTGCTGTTTGTTTAATGACTGGATGGTGGTAGGCGAAGCTTCGACTTTCTAAAGGCGGCTATATATCTACATTTGTATCATTGATTTTAATTTTTAGATGAATTATGTGTTAATGCAATTTACATTCTATACATACAAATATGTAGGCCTATACAACTAAGATGTGTTGTAATTTTGAAGATTAGGATTGATGATCACCTCTCCCTCAATTTCTGTACTTGATGTTTTTCTTTCTATGCTACATTTTAAAAAATCAAAAATTGTTCAAAACGTTTTTATTTTAAAGCTTTAAAATAGAAAGAAAAACACGAATTTTTGTACTACATGTGCACGGAGTACAGACATGAGAGCATATGCCTTGTATGGACGCTATGAAATTAGTAATATCTCATATAAATGGAACTGATATCTAGTGACGCATCCATTATTTTTTGCTCTGGGTGTCAATGGGTTAAATTTCTCGATACCAACATGAAAGGCACGATATTAGTTGCCGTTTTGGAACGTTCTTAACCTAAAAATCAGTATGAGACCCGAGGCCTAGATTCATTCCCATTTAGGCCTTGTCTCATGGACTATAGTAGATCCAGGTTTTTGGAACCAGGGAGGGGGGTGCACTGAAAACATCACAAGGCTTTTGTACACCCAATCGAAAGTGAACATGTCTAAAAAACATCATGAAACTGCCTGGCAAAAGGTCCTACTATATTTACATTTTGGTATATTGCATCAAATTCAATCATACTGTCAAAATCAAAAACTATTATAACATAGCACCAGCAATGGAAAACAAATGTAAATTTGCATGTATTATTTCATGTTGTTTAGTTGGCCTATTGAAGTTGTATTATGCAAACTCCTGCTTAACGTGGGCATTTTGCCCCTATGTGTGAAAATGGTTTTGTTATTTAGTAAAAACAGAAAGGTTTAGCCAATACATGCATGTCGTCAGCAATTACTGGATGTATTTGACACCTACAATATAGAATAAAACCAAACGTAGAAAGCTTATCATCATGTCCATTAGAATCGTTTCCCATCCAACAGGCTATTGTTTTCAAACCCTAGACACTGTACGCAAACCGCAGGGCTGACATTTTCAAACAAATTTAGGCTGTGGTTTTAAACATCATACCATAATGGTTTAAATTCCTATCACCCACCCTGGATATTAATAAACGGCCATTATCTCCCCTTATCAACTCACATATACCTTTACAAAGCTGATGCAGAATTTGAAAGTGTCCACAAAACTCTCATTTCTGCATAATCACTATCTGACAACCAAAAAAACTACAACTTACAGTTCTAGAAAAAAAAAACCTTCATTTTCATTGGCTAGATTTAGTAGTTTTTTTTATCGTGTCCCTGAGCAGCATTTTCACAGGTAAAATTTGTTTAGAATTTTCAAATTTAGCTCTTGGCATGAGATATTGAAGCATATAGACTAATATTTCAACTATATACATGTATTTGTAATGTAACACTATATATTATAAAAAATAGTTATAAATGGACAATAGTTATATGATATTTGAAAAATAAAGATGAATCACAAGAATCTTAATTGAAAATAAAGCATGCATTGCTTATTGCCTTTCATATTTTATCTGTCACATATAAAGTCTACGGTTAAACTACAGACACATCGGCTTTCAGCTACTGAACTGAATTGGGGGAATAAATCTTGTTTTCCCCCTCAAATTGTCCAGTATTCTTCTATAAGCAAGTTCATGAACCGTATACATGTATATAGCATATGCAGCATTTTTTTATCTCGTTTTTTCTATGCTATGACTTAAAGTGTTCAAACGCACTTGTTCAAAAATAATTGTAATTCAAAATGCATACACATTTATAAATTGCTATCCAACAATTAAATTATTCGTGTGCATCATATGTGGTTATGAGAAGAGCTCTTTTGCAAAATTAAAATTGAAATCATAAATATCTTTTGGATTTGTTTACTATCATAAGACAAATAATACAACGAACAAACAAAATGGCGTTATTGACTAGCAGGTAGAAGATTCACTAACATTAAGTATATAAACTAATTGCACGAACGTTAAAAAACTCACTTTGACAAGTGAATTTACTGTCACTTTGGCCACACATTTAAATTCGTTCAGCGCAATGGACAAAACGCGTAGTTCCAAATTTCTCCGCCCGAGGTCAGCACTGAGTTGGCGCTTTGCCGTAGAGGAGAAAAAAATAGCGTCATTGCTGATTTCAGCTGATGGCGAGAATCAGAAATAGGGAATTATCTCCAAAGGTAGTGAATGGGTTGGAATGTAATTTTGTCAGTACGTGGCTTGAAATCTGCTCTAATGTATGTGGAAGTTTAGTAAAGATCGACTGAGTAATATTACGGTTTTAGCGTCTTTTACGAGTACCACATATGCAGTAAACGATGGGAGCGACGGAGATATTTTTACTATATCCATAGTTGTTCAGTTCATTAGCAAGTTATGTAACTGTCACCTGTATTAGAACACGTTTCTAGACGTTTACTGACAAATTTTCATTCTAATACAGTTACTACATTTGTGGATTATGCACTAGACTTTACTCTCTATTACACCGAAAACAACCATATCTATACTTCGTGTGGCAGTTTAAATATTGTAATTTCTTTATTATTGTCCCACATATATATATTCATACATGTACTAGCTTTGATAAATTTGATTATTTTGGCAATATATTTGGCAGTCTATCATTTCGTATCTTTCCCTTCCTTTGTTGCACGTTCTTTTTCGCGCATCAAATAATTGTAGAATGAATGAAACACATGTCAGACAGTTGATTGATAAATGCGTAGTGTAGATCTAATACGTACAAAAGTGTAATTATGATGAATTAAAAAAGGGACAAACTGTAACATTGGGGATGATGTACATTTTGTCAGACTCAGCAAAAGTGGAACAGTGTTCTCTTTTTTTCTTTGCCCCCCCCCCCCCCCCTCCCCTTTCCATCAAAGTGGAAATATCAGATGCGTGACATAATCGAAGATTATTTACACACGGGGAGGAATTTTAATGATAATGTGAAAGTGTAAATTCTGCTTTGTATCTGTTTAATGCCACAATTAAATAGCACTATAATAGTAACGGAATTCTGATATGTAAAGTTTAAACGCGAGTGAAAAAATCTTAGACTCACAAAAAGTTGAATATCAGAAATTTGTCTGAAGCCTCTGACAAAATGTACACCATCCCTTACTGTAACCATTGGATGAATTACATGTACAATTATAACGATTGGTCTCAACAGATTTTCTTTCTAACTTTTTTTTTCTTGGTTTACATTTCATTTTCCAACTTTTCAATCAACTGCCACAATAATAAGTAAGTATTTAATGCAAACAACAATCACCAAAAATATGCATGAAGAAATGACAACATGTCAATTTTAAGTAAGTATTTTATAATGATTTGAAACGGAAAGTACGCGTACAAACTTGAATTATGATTCTGATGCGAAAAAATATACATGAAAGCAAAAAACAACAATCCAATCAATTTTGCTACCGCCAGTTATTTTGAAGATCGATTGTATGATTTGATAACGGAAAATATGCGCACGAAATAAACTTGAATCATGATTTTGATCGTTTATTTATAATCTGTTGACATTTGATAAAAACGTTTTATTTCTTTGCCATCTAGATTATTACACAGAGAGCATTTATACTAAATCATACGATTATTCACCTTCCCAAAATAAAAGATGACACAAGAATAAACACCAAAAAATACTAATTGAATAATTCATTGGTTATTTATTAATCGCCTAAACAATTTATATGATTAAATAAATTTAATGTTACACAAAATAACGAGTAAACTGCACTGCAGTGCACTCTTAATGTCAAACGGTTTTGCCATATCATTTCAGTTGGAAGAATAAATGAATGTAATATCGTTTAACAAAACAAAGTAATGCCTTGGTATCTTAAGGTTGGGAGTGCCCTAAAACTCGGATTTATCAATTCCCGGTGATTACCGAAGATTACCGAGGTTTAGTGCTGCGGTATCTCTTTGACAAATGGAAGCAAAAACAACAAACAAAATCTATTTCACGAAATTAAATTATCCCCGTGCAAACAAAATCGTTTTGATGCAAAGAACTTGGTTTTATAATTGCGTTTGATAATAAAATGTATCGCTAGACCTTGGACATCACTGGTAACTTCTAGTCATTGCATTTTGAGCCTTAGTCTCCATAGTATTGCGAGTTTGTTTCATGATTTTGATGACCGTATCATAATGACCTGGACTCTTCTGAGTTCTAGTACTGTGCAATGTCTCTAACAAGTCACACCTTACTCCCAAATGAAGACAGACGGAATAGTTTAGTAGATTATTGTGACACATTTATTGTGATACATGTACATTTGCAATCATGCATAGTACTGTCGTACATTTGATATACAAATGATTATATATAAAACCATTGTGCAGTAGCCATGTGATATAGAGTAAATATGGCACAACAACAATTATGTTTAACCAAAACTAGTCTTTAACCATGTTTTATTAAACTGAACACTCCAATCTGGAATCAACAACCATTACAGAGTAATAAAAATATCCCTCCTCAAATGAACTCTGGATAGAGCACAAACCACAACATTGTGGTTTCTTTCATCAACAAAAATTCAATAAATTCCCAGGCCATGAAAGAGCATAATAACCTCCTAGCGTAAGTTCAAACAGCAATATTTGTCCACACTGTGTGTTAATAGAGGCTCTGTGCCGGGGGTGGGGGACTCGTGTTGACATAGTGCGGGATCCTGTGTGGTTTGGGAGGTTGTGTTGACACGAGTGGGTCATCATGTTTACAGGGAAAATGTTAATTTGAGTTGATGGATCGATGTGCGCTGTATAAATATGCTGTTCTGTTCTGAAAGCGACCTATACGTGCAACCAGAATATGGGGCCTTTGGGCCAGTGCCCGATTAAGGTTTAGTGGGGAACCTGGTTGTCAGTCAAAGGGGGGCCTTTTGATCCCAATTGAGACATTTTCCATGCGAATTACAACTTTTTATCGTGAGTCTCATCATCATTGAATATTAGTGTATGTAAAAATGTTGGCAAAATATGAGGCTCCATAATAATTATAAATAATTTGTGGTATAAGAGTCTTGTCATGTAGTGAACAACATGTGGTCTCATTTTTTTATATTATTTTCAATCTTTTTTTGTTTTTCAAATATCAAATTAAAAAGTTTAAGTAGAATAATATTTCGCACACTTCTTAGGTGCCTTTTCCCACTAACTGCTGGTATAATAACATTTAAACTAGTATTCTACTTAAAATTTTAATTTGAAATTTGATATTTGAACAACAAAAAGATAGAAAAAAATACGGAGCACTATTTATTTCTACCATCCCCCTCCCATTCCCTGACCCTGATCACTAGTTAGTTTTTACCCCATTTGACCTTTGACCCCAGCCAAGCTGTAAGGTTTCAGGACACAGTGGGGTCCTAAAAATAAGTCAAGTTTCATTTGTCAAGATGAAGACTTCTACTTCATGTCATGGGTGAGTTTTATTGAGCACATACAGTGAATATGAGTTTCTTGCTGTCAAAAATTCGAGTGTTCAGTGTCTGTTGTTATCAGCTTATCAGTACCCAGTGAATGGAGTGAGCGGCGATATCAAATTTGAACATAACGTATCTATGGCACAATATGACATAGATGGAACAAATGTAAATTTAAAAAAAAAAACGATTTTAACCTCCATATCTTTTAACCAATTTCACCCAACCTAGTCGTCAGTAGCGGCAACGCTCATGCAATTTCCAGGAACAATACTGACTTCTTAAATGAATTTACAATATCGTTAAAGTCATAAACATTGCAAGAAAATTAATGTTCGCTGTATGAAGTGTATTAACTTAAACATATGTCAACAATGTATAAAAATAGCAATATTTTTGTGGCCATCTTGGAAGTTAAACATGGCCGCCTTACCAGTTTTACTAATCCACAAACAATGTTATTTCCGCTTATCAAAAATATACTCTTTATACCCTATACTGATGCAATAAAGATAACTTACAATGGTCAATTTGGAAAATATTCTTCACTGGGACTGCCAGTTTATTTTTAAACGTGCCATAAGATTGGGACAGGACTGTGTGCGTGAAAATTTTGGATTAATTTGTCCCCCTCCAAATCTCTCATAGCAGACAAATCCTACGGCACCTATAATATATAATGACATATGGATCCTCACAGATGACTTCCCCTAACACCCGACTTGTTCGTATTTACCCCACTTGCCCGTTCACCCCAGCCACGCTGTAAGGATCCGGACACAGTGGGGTCACAAAAATGTTTCATTTGTCCAGATGAAGGCTACTACATGTTTTCTTGGCCGTTGTCCGAGACCACATACCGTACATATGAGGTTCCTGTTGTTATAAATATGAGTGTCCAAGCTCTTCTCTTATCACCTTATCAGTACGTTGTGCCTGCAGTGAGCGGAGATATCAGAATTGAACATAACGTATCTGTGGCACAGAGTCGCATACACGGACCAAGTTTAAAAGAAAAAATGAGAACCGGTTTTCACCCCCCCCCCCCCAACACACACACGCGCGCGCGTTCCATTACTATTGCAAAGCTCAGACTGAGACAGTCGTCAATATTTCTATTTAACCAAATTTATCTATAGTCAATGACACACATGTAAAATACGATGTGTTCTTGACCTAATATACACACGTACTTGTACCCGGGTGGAGATATCTATAGGAGAACATCTGGTTAAAGTGAAAGAAGAAATAATCTATTCGTCAATTTTTTGCTGTTGCTCTCATATATAAATATTGCAAGAACGTTCATTTTTTTGTTGTGTACAGTCATATCAACTAGAACAATTGTAGACAGCCAAAAAAAAAAACACAAAAAAAACCACTAAAAACATTTTAAAATGTGCCAGTACAAGAGGGGTGAGGTGCGGGAAAAAAGTTTCCAGTCATTTTTTTTGCTTAATTTGATCCCCAAACATCTAAAATCAACAAAACTCTCTTTTGACTGACAAATCCTAGGATACCTATGCATAATGAGGTATGATCGAACTTGATTATACATCCCTTCACACCCAACTAGCTCGTATTTACCCCACCTGACCTTTGACCCCAGCCCAAGCTGTAAGGTCTCCGGACGTAGTGAGGTCTCAAAAATTGGCATTTTCATTGCCCCGAAAATGATCTGTATTTTTTCTCATGGACAAAATTCAACAAGTACATACAGTGTATATGACATTTCCACCGTCAGAAATGTGAGTGTCTTTGCTCTGCTCTTATCACTTTATCAGGCTGTTGTGAATGGAGCGAGCCGAGATATGAAAACTGAACATAACGTATCTGTGGCATAGAGTAAAATAGACTTTAAAAGAAAAACTAGAAACGGATTTACCTCTCTTATAGCGAAGCCCAGACAGTCATCAATGGTTGCAACATTCCTGCAATTTCCAGCAGCAATGCAGCAATAAAGGCCCCTAAAATGAATTTACAATATCGTTAGAGTCATAAATATAGCAAGAAAATTTATTTTAGCTGCATGAAGTGTGTGAAGTTAAACACATGTCAACAATTTATAACAGATAAAAATGTTCCATATTTTTGTGGCCATCTTGGAAGTTAAACATTGCCGCCTTTGCCAGTTTTGCCAATCCACAAACATTGTTATTTCTGCTTATCAAAAATATACTTCATGCATTAAACTTTCGCAGTAGAAACAACTTAAAACGAATTGTTATGATAATTAATGAGGTGTAAGTCAAAGAGTTAGAAGGCTGCTGCAATTTCCTCCTGCAATACTGACTTCTTGGGATGAATTTACAAATTTCCAATAGATATAAGTTACAATACCAATTGAGTAAACATCGTTGAAAGTCATACATAAACATTGCAAGAACAATTATTCTTTCTTGTATAAAGTCTTCGACAGCCAAAAACATTAAAAACAATTTTAAGATGTACCCATAAAATATAGTAGGGATGAAGTGCAGGCAAATTTTTCTCTCGGGCCATATTTGCTTAATTTGATCCCCACACTTCTAAATCAACACAAATGCATTTTGACAGACAAATCCTACGATACCTACGTATCATGAGGTATGATAGCACTTGACTACACATCCCTAACCACCTCCTAGCTCTTATTTACCCCACTTGACCGTTGACCTCAGCCAAGCTGTAAGGTTTCAGGAATGAGTGAGGTCTCAAAAATCGGGACCTTTATATGTCCAGACAACGGTTGTACTTCGTTTCAGAACATATTCATAGAGTGTATATGACAATTCCGGCGTTATAAATATAAGTGTCTTTCACCTGCTCTTATCACCTTATCAGTGTGTTGTGAATGGAGTAAGTGGATAAACAAAAACTGAACATAACGTATCTGTGGCATAGAGTAAAATAGACGGACCAACTTTAAAAGAGAAACTAGAAACGGATTACCCCCCCCCCCCCACCCCACCCCCAACCCCCCACCCCGCCCACACCTCTTTATACTAAAGCTCAGACAGTCATCAATGGTTGCAACATTCCTGCAATTTCCAGCACCAATACCCAGTTCTTAGAATGAATTTACAATAGAGTTAAAGTCATAAATGTTGCAAGAACATTTATCTTAGCTGTATGCAGTGTATTAACTTATAGATATGCCAACTACATTTGTATATATAACAAAAAGAAATTGCCATATTTTTTGTGGCCACCATGGGATTTAAAAATTGCAGCCTTATATTATAGTTTTACTAATCCACAAACAATGTTATATCTGCTTCTCAAAAAAATATACTTTATACACTATTATATATTTATTATATATTTATATACTTTATACACTATTAGAAACGACTTAGAACGAATTGTTATGATAGTTAATGTGGTAGGTGTAAGTCAAGAGTTCCAAGGCTGCTGCACTTTCCTCGTGCAAACTGACTTCTTAGGGGACGAAGTTACAATAAATGTAAATGTAAATGTGAATGTGGTGATTTATAATCCTGATCCCAGTGTGGCTCTCATGACTCATGACATGTTACACCAGGTCGTTGGCACACGTATTGATCATCATTTGATCAGTTCTCGCATACTTGCATCCATTATATTTAAGTTACAATACCAATTGAGTAAAAATCGTTGAAAGTCATATAAAAACCTTGTAAGAACAATCATTCTTTGTTGTATAAAGTCGTCAACAGCAAAAAAACATTAAAAACAATTTCAAAATGTACCCATAAAATATAATAGGGGTGAGGTGCGGGCAGACTTATCTCTCGGGCCACTTTTGCTCAATTAATTTGATCTTCTAACTTCTAAAATCAACAAAAATCGTTTCTGACTGAAAAAATCCTACGATATCTATGTATCATGGGGTACGAAAGAACCTGACAACACATCCCTTAACCACCTCCTAGCTCGTATTTACCCCACATGACCGTTGACCCCAGCTAAGCTGTAAGGTTCCGGACGGAGTGAGGTCTCAAAAATCGGGCTATTTGTATGCCCGGACAATGATGTGTACTTGTTCAGATGGTGAAAATTGGACACATTCATAGAGTGTATATGACATTTCCAGCATTATAAATGTAAGTGTCTTTGACCTGCTCTTATCAGCTTATCAGTGTGTTGTGAATGGAGTAAGTGGAGATACGAAAACTGAACATAACGTATCGGTGGCCACACAATAACGTAAAAGGACCAACTTTAAAAGGAAATAGAGAAACAGGATTCACACGCACGCACGCACGCACGCACGCACGCACGCACGCACGCACACACACAGAGAGAGAGTCCGCAGCTCAAACAGTCATCAATGGTTGTAACATTCCTGCAATTTCCAGCAGCAATGCAGCAATAGCGGCTTCTTTGAATGAATTTACCATATTGTTAAAGTCATAAATATTTGTATAACGTTGTAGACCGAATGGAAGGTGTAGGCGTAGTCCGTCACTTGAAATGTTTTTTCTGTTGATTATTTGAATTTGTGGAAGTAATATTCATTGTTCAATAGGTATGTATCAACACTATGCACGTACAATCAGATTAAAACCTACTTTATGAACAACTCATTGAAGAGTTTGGCATGACATTGTGGTCAACATGTGCTACCGAATTATACACACCTATTATCAATACCCATATTCTATCAGTATTTTGTGAACAAAGTGCCAATTATAATTTATGGTGTTGTGAAAACTGTAAAGTGATAGACACTATTGTATCCATTGTAATTTGGTAAAAAAAACTCTTTTGGGTACATTTGAATGAATTGTTGAAAAATATTCCAAGTGTAGCCAATACCCGAAAGCGTCCTTGAAATGATAGTTGGTTATGGAGTAGAAATAAACAGTTATGAAGCAAATTTTATCACATTGTATTTGTACGATTTTGTCACTCACTTAGCCAATCCGATAATCACATATAAATCTAGAAGCACCTTGATTTACGTGTAACGTAAGATATCAAGCGCCCGCCAAACGTGAAAAGCATTGGTACTGTTTTTTACTGGGAAAATAGGAGTACTACTGTTCAGTACTGTACCCACGCCGCGTGCAGCCATACTTAGTAAATTTAGAAAAACACATTAAAAAACAAGAAAACCGCTAGACTTTGTACCATGACTGTGTGGGGGCAGGTGCGACTGGGTCTTTTTAGCCTACTAGTTCTCCATCTGCTTGGTGGCTGTGGTAGTGAGTTAGTGTCATCTTCTAATCATGAGGAAACGTTTGGATACAGCTGGGAATGGGAGGAGCCCCAATCTCAGACACAGCACGACTATTTGTGCTACAATGGCGGATCTGGCATGAGAACCTCCACGGGCTTCTTTTGCCATTGCCCGAGGGGATACGGTGGGGATCAGTGCCAATCCAGTACGAAGCCCGAACAGCCAAAGTTGAATGCTAGTCTTGGGGAGGATTGCTTTGATTGGATGAACAAGACTTGGTGCGGCACTGTCATCACGGAGAGTGTCGACGTCAATCACGACGGTAAGTAACATTGTACCTGTAACATGTATAACGTCAATGATGATAGCTCGATTAAGTCGTATTTTCTTCACTTAGGACCATGACTCATGGTCTTACAAGAGAGGTGGTCTCATTATACAGGGTGTCATTAAAGACTCTACTGTGGTTATGAGGGATAGTGTGATTCCACACCTAATTACACGTTAATCAAGTTGATTTTTACAACCAGTGTTGATTGTAATGGCTATGCAGCATAATATTACATTTTACTAGCATAGAAAAGATAGGCCAAGCAAGTATGCATACTAGTAATGGAATAAGGAATACAATGTATGGCCAAACCGTTTTAGACCTATAACCCTTTGATTTTCTTTTTAAATTATACTCAAATTCAGAGCTCAACATCAGCTTCTTAAATAAACATTACATGTATCGACCCATGAACGTACATAGATCTCCTCTTACCTCCAAATAACCACCTCTCAGAGACCTCATGGGCCTCTTAAGCCATGCAGCTCTTGGCCTTAGCTTGTTTATTTACCCTGAAGAGCTGAAGTTTAGAAATAATTATTTTGATCAAAGTAATAATAAACAACACTATAAGACAAAAGTGTGTTTAATAACCGTATCTGGAATACATGTATGGTGTGTGGATGCTACTTGTCCGTCGGACAAGTGCCTGTGAGAGTTTACTTACAAGTCCGATACCAATTTTTACTTGCCCCGGACAACAAAGCGCTTCATTCGATTTTTCGATTTACAATCCGGCGCGACACAAACCTTGCCAAAAATTCTTTTTTTTTTTATGCAAACAGAATTTAGCATTAGAATATTTAGCAATTTTTTGGACGAATTTTAAGGAGGCCTACAAGCGTACGTGAACATTTAGTGGAATTTACGCTTTATAAATATAAATTGTATTGTATTGTATTGTATTGTATTGTATTGTATTGTAATGTATTGTATTATATTTTTTGCAGTGTGCCTGACAGACCCTTGTCTGCACTTTGGAACCTGCTGGCACCCCAAGGAGTACAGTACGACTGTCTACAGGTGCAGCTGCCGTCCACCGTGGGGCGGCAAGGACTGCCGCTACGAAGACAAGTGCTTCTCTGGCCGTTATTGCAGCGCCGAAAATTCCGTCAATTGCACCCTGAACAGTATCGAAAGCCAGATTTACACGTGCAAGTGCAAAGAGGGATTCACTGGAGGGCAATGCGAATCGGAGCTGGACGTGTGCGCGAGCAATCCATGCAATCGGAACAACGCCACTTGTAGGCCGAGTGATGACAGGCTTGCCTACGAGTGCGTGTGCCCCACTGACTACGTTGGTTCGCACTGTCAATGGCTGGACAACTGCAGGTCAGGGCCGTGCAAAAACAACGGCAGCTGCATCAGCGAGGACCTCGGATGGTACCATTGCGAGTGCGCCGCCGGATTTACAGGAGAGCGCTGTCAATTTAACAAGTGGGAATGTGTAAGTGATCCGTGTGGAGAACACGCAGAATGCGTTGATGAGGTGAATGGTTACCATTGCGACTGCAAGGCCGGTCACTACGGCGACCACTGCGAGAACGAAGATATGTGCTACAAGCCGCCAAAGCCATGTCAGAACGATGGCACCTGTATCAATGTCAACAGCACCGACGACGAAGGCATAATGAAGCGTGAGTACAAGTGCATATGTGGGGAAGGCTCCGTGGGCGATCACTGCGAGGTTCTGGTGGCGTGCATCGACAACAAATGCCAGCACGGTTCGACCTGTAAGCCAGCAGCAGCTGCATCGAAACATGAAACCGTCGGCGGAGAAGAAGAAGAGAGTCCACCACCCCTACCTTACAGCTGCCAGTGCCCGACCGACTATTATGGGGAGATGTGTGAGTCAAAAGTGAAGTATTGTGACAGCGAACCCTGCCAGAACGGGGGGACATGCGCGGAGTGGAGCGATACCTACCACTGCACATGCGAGAAAGGATTCTTGGGTTATCGCTGCGAGACGCCACCAGCCCCGCCCCCCAAGCCCAAGCCTGCTGACAAGCACAAGCCGAGTCCAGAGAAATTGAAAGCGAAAACTAAGGAGATGAGCCCGCGCTTAATGTTGATTATTTTTGGTGTCGTCGGCGGACTCGCGATCTTGATGGGCATCATTGGGTTGGTGCTTTACAAAATCTGGAGAAGCACTCGCCAGCCCGCCATACAAATGAACGCTTGGAGGATAAAGAGACGCAGGGGGTGAAGAGGAGTCAGGTGCTTAACGAGACTTTCTGGAGATAAAAAAATTCTTAAAATGTGCTTGTTTTTTTAATTTTAGTATAAAAGTACAAGCATTTCCCCTTTTAAAAATGTATAACACTTTAAAGGTTTCGGGAATAGATTTTGGTCTATGGACCATACAAAAGATCATGTATACAATTTCGGTACAGTCAAAATTAACATTGACTGAATTTTTCATTGTATTTGTATGATCTACTGTATGGTCCATAAACCAAATTCCATTCCCGAAACCTTTAAAGTGTTACACAATTGTAAAAAGGGAAATGAATGTACTTTTATACTAAAATAAAAAAACAAGAACATTTTAAGAATTTTTTTACCTCCAAATTCTTTTATCTCCAGAAAGTCTCTGTAATCAGTGGCATAAAAAGTATGCTTTAGAAGGAATATGATCAGATTGTGACCTCAGCACCCGTCCACTGGTCAGGACAAGTGTTTTTTTTTATTTCTAGTGAAAAGATACAAGACAAATTTTGAGAAATACATTTTTTTTATTAGAACGAACTTTGCTTAAAAAAAAATCTTTCAATTTTTTACACTGTTTAAATCATGTATTGTTACTTAGTAAATTTACAACTTGAGAAACGTGTAGTTAAACCAAAACCTGAAAAGCAAGAGGGTGAAATTAATTGAAACAATCTAGACTACTACTAAAAAAGTTCCCAAGAGCTAAGAGTCTAAACATACACAAAACCATAAAACGTGCGTGGACCCCAACTGTGTTCCACAGGACCCAACAATGCCCCTTAGTAGTAAGATTCATGCTAGCTATAACTAGATAGACTATTTCCTCCTCCTAGGATTTTTCCCCTGGAAAATTAAATTGTATCTCCAAGCCCTTCTATGGGATAGGAAGTTAAACATTATGGATGGCTCATAGGAAATAGAAAAAAAATAGATCCTTTCTTGTGTGAGATAACGATGAACAATGCAGCGGTTTTTCTTTTTCAAATTTTTAGTAGATAGAACAATAAACAGAGGAACATTAATAAGAAAACATGTAAAGCTATAGATAACAGACGATTTCCCCTCATCCTAGCAACATAACCCCTGTGAGATTTATTTTTATCTCCAGGCCCCAATTATGGGAGAAATTGCGCAATACATTTTGAACACACCCAGCTCAATAAAACTTTCAACTTAAGCATTCTCACTTACATACATCACAGATATTATATTTCCCATTGTAAAATTAACTATAAACAATCGCATTTAGCATATTTAATACAAGTTGAAACAGTGAAATTGTTGCATGATCCTAAAAAGTCTACTGACAATATCAGCAGGCGACGACAGTTGTCACATTCAGAGTTTTCTTACACAGTGTCAACTGATGCGCAAGTTAATACGACTTAAGACAAATAAAATAAAAAAATTTGAAATATTTATGACTTTAACAAGCAAGTTAATATGACTTAATACAACTAAAAATATTTTTTTCTCGCAATATTCATGACTTTAATAAGCAAGTTAATACGACTTAATGCAACTAGAAATAAATTTTCTTGCAATATTTATTACTTTAACAAGCAAGTTAATATGACTTAATACAACTAAAAATGAAATGTCCATATTTTTAGTGTCCAGCTTGGAACTTGAAAATGGCTTCCGTACCAGTGTTACTGATCAACAGACAATATTTACTCTATTTATCAAAAATAAAGTTTTCACGTATATGTCAGTCTATACGCTAAATTCATCATGCAACACATTTTAAACACAGAAAACACAACAACTGGCTCTAGCTAAAGACACAGACATTTGAGAAGATCTCTAAATGTGATAGGCTGCACGAAACTGTTAGTTCGGAATCGTAGAACACATCTCCCAATCACTTCTTGCTAGGTTTTAGTTTTTTTTACCCCACCTGACCTTTGACCCCAGCCAAGCTGTAAGGTCTCCGGGCGGAGTGAGGTCCCAAAAATCGGCATATTTGTATGTCCGGACGGGGACAAGATGATGCGTACTTGGACAGGGTGATGATCAGCACGCGCATGCACTGTATATGAAGTCGCCACCGTTCAAATTGCAAGTGTCCAGGCGCTGCGCTTATCAGCTTATCAGTGTGCTGTGACTGAAGAGGATGGAGAAATCAAAACTGAACATAACGTATCAGTGGGACGCAATGACAGAGATGGGCTGACTTTAAGGATAAAAAAGAGAAACGGATTTAACCAGCAACCCCCCCCCCCCACCTTGCCTCTATATCAAAGGCCACATCGTCGCCAATAGTTGCAATGTTCATGCGATTTCCAGCAGCAATGGAGCAATGCCGGCTTCTTTGAATTAATTTTACAATATTGCAGGAAAATTTATTTTTAGTTGTATAAAGTCGTATCAACTTGCTCGTCAGTTGACAGGTAATGTGTAAAAAAATAATATGTCCATGCTTGTCAACTTGGAACTTGACTATGGCTACCTTACCAGTTTTATTTTAACCCACAAGCCATGCTGGCTGTACTTGTCAAACATATAATTTACTGAGTAGATGAATTTAAATCTATCTACTCAATAAACGGATGCAACACAGAAAAAGTACTATTAGCTTATATAATTTACTGGTATGAGCAATAACACTTAAAAAGTGCCAATCATTCAGGGCGGGGGCAGGAAAATTTGTACCCTGCCAATTTTGCTCATTTTTTATCTTCACACATCTGAGAAGCCAGGCACACAGAGAGACCATCCATCCACAGGCATAGGAGGGGAAGAACAAAACAAACATGACGAAAGTGACAAGAAAAGGTCTACATCAGTCCAGAAATAAATTTTCAAACTGGAATAGAACTAGCAAAAGGCAAATACGCATTTAATAGTAACTCTTAATCTGGCAGCCTGCATGAAAGCAGGCAAGTGTTGGAAGGAATCATGAATAGTTCAACCTACCTACACACAACGCCTAACACCCAACTAGCTCTTATTTACCCCACTTAACCATTCACCCCAGCAAAGCTGTAAGGTTTCAGGACTGCGTGAGGTCTCAAAAATCGGGACTTTTGAGTGTCTCATTGATGACATGTATTTTATCACTTGGTCTAATATTGGATTAGTACACACGCTGTATATCAAGTTAGATCCGTTCAAAATGTCAGTGTCCAGGCGCTGCCGTTATCAGCTTATCACTGTGTTGTGAGTGAAGAGGATCGAAAAATCAAAACTGTACATAACGTATCAGTGGCATGCAATGACAGAGATGGGCTTACTTTAAAGAAAAAAGAGAAACGGAACAAACCAGCAACCCCACCCACCCTTGACCCCTCCCCTCGTCCTCACCTCTTTATAGCAAAGGTCACATAGTAGTCAATGGTTGCAACTGGCTTCTTTGAATGAATTTACAATATTATTAAAGTCATAAATATTGCAAGAACATTTATTTTTAGTTGTAGGCCTATTAAGTTGTATTAACTTGCTCACTTGCCATCTTGGAACTTGAATATGGCTACCTTAATAGTATGCTATAATCGACAAGCCATGCTAGCTCTATCTATTCAACATATAATTTACTGATGCAAATGAGATATAACTTTTAACTTAGACTTAGAAATATTAGCGGTGTAGAATAAAATTAGAGCATCAATAAGACGTGGAACACAAAACACGCCATAAATATTTCAAAACAGCACTATGCCAACAGAAATGTATATATCTTAAAATGAAATATAATGTTAACTCACATACACTTCGGTAATTAAATGGGTGAAATAATAAAAAAAATAGCAATACCGGCTCCTTATAATGAATGTACAATATTGTTATAGTCATAAATATTACAAGAAAATTTATATTTAGTTGTGTAAAGTCGTAGTAACTGGCACGTCAAATGACAGGCAGCTGGCAATGTGTAAAATTAAAAAGTCCATGCTTGCAATCTTGGAACTTTACTATGGCTACCTTACCAGTTTTACTATAATCCCCAAGCCATGCTAGTTCTAGTTATCAAGCATTTATAATTTACTGGTATGAGTTATATGTTAATGTTTTGCATTGGAAATAACACTTTAAAAAGTGCCAATTATTCAGGGCGGGGGCAGGAAAATTTTTCCCCACCAATTTTGCTCATTTTTAACTTCAAATATCCGAAGATGGGAGGAAAGAAAAAAAAACATTCCTCAAGTGACAAGAAAATATCTCCAGAAAGGAAACATCCGGGCAGGGAAAAAATTCTTTCAAAATGGAATAACACTTAGCAAAAGCCAAAGACACGTACATTTGAGATGTCTAAGCAAAGTATGAAAGCATGCAAGTTGTTGTCGCAAATCCTGATCACAATTCCGCTAACAGGCAAATTATTGTTGCAAAGTCATGACTCGCAGAGCATGATCACAAATCCACTAACTGTATACTATCTAGTTTTTACCCCACTTGACCTTTGACCCCAGCCAAGCTGTAAGGTGTCCGGATGGAGTGGGGTCCCAAATATCGACTCTCGTCCGCAGGACGGGGACAAGATATGGGTGTGATGTGGACAGGACGTAAGGATTAACACGCGCGTGCCCTGGATATGAAGCTGCCACCGTTCAAAATGTCAGTGTCCAGGCGCTGTGCTTATCAGCTTATCACTGTGTTGTGACTGAAGAGGATGCAGAAATCAAAACTGAACATAACGTATCAGTGGCATGCAATGACAGAGATGGATCAAGTTTGAAACATAACGAAAACAGTCTTAAAAGAGAGGTTAAGCATCCCCCGCTCTCCTTTTTTACAAGCACATACAACCACACAAGCATCTCCCTTGAAATTGAAAGTCCTTACTTTCATAAATTGACCACGATTAGTAAGTTGTAGAAACAAATAGAAATTAAGCACGTAAAATGGGACTAAGTGTTCGAACCACTTTATCATTTTTTTTTGCATGTACTTCCAATGGTTATTATGGTCAAGAACTGGTGTGTTAAAAAAGTTGTATCTGTAATGTTAATTACTGACCATATGCATGGTATATGGACAGTTGTCAGTCCGACTATTATTAATTCAGTTGCAAGATGGCCCGATTCAAATGAGTTGTGCATTATCTTTGAATCCAACTTTTTTGTAAACAATGTTGTAACGGTTAATTGTTTAAAAATGAAATGATAAATACAAAACAGTGTTCGTTGTGTAACATGAATGAATTAGGTTATCAGGATTCTTTCTTGGGGCGCATCACAAACTCATCCGATAAACTAATTCATGTTACAGTACAAACTCATTTAGGCTAATTTTGTTATGGATTTTTCTTTGATGCTGTGCGTTATTTATTCACAATAGTTTATTTTTTAATTATTCAAATCTTTTTAATTATTCCAAAATAAACTATTGTGAATAAATAACACTCAGCATCAACGAATATTCCATAACAAAATGGTTAAATAAAAAGACTTCCATGAGGGGTTATGTCAATTACTCACGATCAAGTTACCAGAATCAGTCTAGCCTGTACACCAGCCTTGTAGTAAAGCCATATTACTGTTTACTCCTCATTTGACCTTTGACCCCAGCTGAGCTGTAGGGTCGTGGGGGAGGGGGAGGTAAAAAAAGCATAGATGGGGAGTTTGTAGTTGCCTGTGATCATCACCGTACGTACATGGAGGCAATGTTGGCAGAAAGGTCCGTGTCTGTGTCTCTTATCAGCTTATCACGTGTTGTGTCTGTGGTGGACGGGGACATCAACATTGAACATAACGTATCAGTGGAAAACTATGACATGCATTCCAATGGTACTAATAAGTTTTTTTTTTTTTATTTGGTACCACGGTGAATGTAGCATAATATAACTAACGCACATCCAGTTTAATCTCAACAATATGGCTCGAGTGTGTGTTTTTTTAATGGTTTTTTTTTTTTTTTTTTTTACTTAACGAGACTTGCTAAAGAAAAAAAAATCTTAAAAAAACTTGTTTTTTTATTTTAGTATAAAAGTACAATTTTCCATTTTTTAAAATGTATAACAGTTTAATTTGGATTTTGGTTTATGGACCATACAAGAGATCATGTATACAATTTCGGTACAGTCAAAATTGACATTGACTGAATTTTTCATTGTATTTGTATGATCTTTTGTATGGTCCATAAACCAAATTCCATTCCCGCAACCTTTAAAGTGTTATACATTTAAAAAAAGGGAAATGAATGTACTTTTATACTAAAATAAAAAACAAGAACATTTTAAGATTTTTTTTTCCTCCAAATTCTTTTATCTCCAGCAAGTCTCCTTAACCCATTCATTTACCGAAGCTTATGTTCGTTGACATTGTATTTGATTTCAAGATATAAACCTATCTGCGGGTATAGCGCTGTTTTGAAATAGTTATGGCCTGTTTTGAGTTCTACATGTTTTTGATGCTCTAATTTTATTCTCAACTGCTAATTCTTTTTATAAATCTAAGTTTAAAAGTTATATTTCATCTGTTTAAGCACCTGAGAACTCTACAATTTTTGTTTAAGCACCCAAGTACACTGCAATTAATATGCTCTTTTTAGTCATTGCAAGATTTGGATGAACAGCATTTATTAATAGATTTACAAATGCAATAAAAACGACTTTGTTGACGGGTAATACATAAAACATAATAGAACCAGAATTGTATGTCACAGGACATTGATTACAGGAAATATCAATTTCGTAGTTTCCATGCATCATCAATAACCTAAAATATAAAACTTACATTAAAAAGGGCCCCTTTGGTCGCTTAAAAAATTTAATCACATTAAAATCTTTAACTTTTCTATCATTATTTTAACACATGGAACATATTTACCCCACTTGACCTCTGACCCCAGCCAAGCTGTAAGGTCCCCGGGAGAGTGGGGTCCCAAAAACAAAGTTTGATAGTCGGTCTCAGGTTTGTATCTCTTTTCGTCTGAGCTTCGGTTTCATACACGCAATATTCATGAACTGCCACCAGAAATGCCAGTGTCTTGTGTGTCTTATCAGCTTATCAGTGAGTTGTCACTGCTGTTTATGCTGAAATTGAAATTGAACATAACGTTGATGTGGCTCACTATAACTTACATGCTCAAATTTGATTTCCTATTTGTAAGTTGTTTTAATCAATGTTCTTAATTACGTGGTCTGAGGAATTGCTGAAGTTACAAATATTGCACAGTAAATAGCATAGATAACAATGCATTTGGATATTCATCAATACTCTACACGACGGTCCTTAATGAGGGGGTGATAGAGCAAACATGTGATTGATGATTCGTTGTAAAACTTGAATGAGAATTGTCTTTTTTTTAAAGTGTGTGAATTATGATGCAACCTATTCAAATACACTTTTATTTTATTTTCTCTCCTTTCTGTTGTTCAAACATCAAATTTAAAATTTTAATTTTAATAAAAATAATAATCAGCACACTTCTTAGGTGCCCTTTCACACTACCTACTGGTACAATAACATTAAAACTAGTATTTTTCTAAATAAATCTACCTAAAAATATATACTAGTTTAAATGCTATTATAGCAGTAGTTAGTGTGGAAAGACACCTAAGACGTGGGTGTAAAAATATTATTATTATAAAATTAAATTTTGAAATTAGATGTTTGAACAACAAAAAATGATAGAAAATAATAGAAAAAATGAGACCACATGTTGTTCACTACACGACACAACTCTTACATATATTTTCAATTACAATTCCTAGTGATTGGTGAAAGAAAATGAAATGTTTTGTTGACTGGTAATTTAGGATAAAATGTTAGTGACTGGATCTTTTTCAAGACTATGTTTAGCAGCTCGCTTCTTCACACAAACTACAACACTTTGAACATGCAGACTGCATATCGTGAGAATTACATTTCTATCGTTACCCCACTCGTAATAAGTATAGCCCCAGCCAAGGTGTAGAACTACTAGGTCCTCATAGCATTAAAAAAGAAACAAACTTGCTTGTAGACTGTCGTCAAGCATATTTTAACATAAGTATATTACCGTATCGAAAACGGTCAGACACACATCGATTATCAAAGTTTGCTCTCCTTTTCCCGTATTTCACTGTTTTTTTTTTTTTTTTTACCCCTCGAATTGTACGAGGGGTTTCAAATAACACCGTGAATAAGTCAATAAAGTATTACCAATTCGTAACATGTACAAATGAATATATATTTACCCAATGGCAGAAATATAAGTGTCCTAACTGACTTATTAACATACTAATAGTGCGTTGTGTCTGCAGTGAGTGGGGATATCAGAATTGAACATAACGCATCCGTTGCTGCCGAATGCTAGCGAGGTTAGCTGGCTGTGTGATGCAGCCGTGGTAGTGAATATCAGAATGACATAAAAGCCTTTGTAGCATTTAAAAAATACTTAGTCAGGGCCGTAGTTACATAAGAATAAGAATAAGGATAAGAATGAGTTTATTTTCACCTTAGATTTACATTAAATCTATCAATACTACCAAAAATAAACCAACATATGAGGCAGGGGAGGCAACTGCCTCCTCTGATTTTTGGGATTTTATTGTCAAACCCTGAATGAAACTGAGAGTTAACATATTGTTTTTTATGCTCCAAAATTTATATAATTATATCTCATAAATCAAACTCGATAGAAATTTGTAAAACATCTGTATCCATGTTGTTGTTGTGTTTTATTTCTGTGCCTCAGAACCTAATAAAAAGGACGAAAATAAAAATTAAAAGTAAATAAAATATTGGGTGGGGGTGCATGCCCCCAATCCACTCTCAAACAGCGGTGCAGCTACGGCAATAGCTTGCACCCTCGCCCTACATATTTGCCTCCTCTGTTTTGCTACGGCCCTGTTAGTTGTTGATTGTCGTGAAGACACAAGCATAGTATATTATAACACAAGTGTATTAACATGTCAAAACAACGAGGCGCACCGCGATTATAATGTATTACTCTGCTTTTCCCATCTTTCACCCAATTTTTTTTTTACCCCACGAATTGTACGAGAGGTTTCAAATAATAAAAAACCAGAAGCTTTCCAATATTCGCATGAGTGAATGTACAAATGTATATATATTTACCCATTGGCAGAAATATAAGTGTGCTAGCTGACTTATTAACATACTAATAGTGCGTTGTGTCTGCAGTGAATGGAGATATCAGAATTGAACATAACGCATCCGTTGCTGCCGAATGCTAGCGAGGTTAGCTGGCTGTGTGATGCAGCTGTAGTGAATGTCAGAATGACAGAAAAGCCTTTGAAGCATTTTTAAAAATACTTAGTTGTGGATTGTCGTGAAGACACAAGCATAGTATATTATACCATACGTGTATTAACATGTCGAAAACAACCAGACACACGGCGATTATGAAGTATTTCTCTCCTTTTCCCATATTTCACTTTTTTTTTACCCCACGAATTGTACGAGGGGTTTCTATAAATACTATTCATTATATTCAATATTATAAACTTGTAACATCTCTGCATAACTAAATGTACAAATGTATATATATTTACCCATTGACAGAAATGTAAGTGTGCTAGCTGATTTATTTACATACTAATAGTGCGCTGTGTCTGTAGAGTGTGGAGATATAAGAATTGAACATAACGGATCCGTTGCTGCGGTTTCTGGACGTTTTGCCGGTGCATGCAAAGTATGAATCACTGCATGACAATAAGAGGGGCAAGGAAGACTAAACGAACAAGTTTGTGTTCTGCCATCAAGCTGCACTGCAGACTTAGCTGGGCACATTCCTTTTCAATGATTGCAAGTAGCTCATTCAGGTTGACATGGATTTGTTTGCAAAGACTGTTGAGGCGAAAGTGCCAGCCGTCATTGTTGGAACGGACACTGATGCCGTAACAACTCCAATCACCTGGACCCCAATACCCCTCGATCCATGTGCTGGAAATATACTGACACAGACCGTGTAAAGCTTTTGGATGAGCAGGAGCTAGCAGGGTCAGCTCCCTTCTAAGAAAGTTCTATAACATTGAATATTTGATTCCTGACAAATATCACTACCACCCAATGCACACAAGTAAACAAATAAAATGAAATAAACATATGTGATAATAACTAAACTAACTAACTAAATAACTAACTACCTAACTAACTAAACTAACTAAAACAAAAAAAATGAAATAAACATATGTGATAACTAACTAACTAACTAACTACCTAACTAATTAATTGGGAGCCCTATATTAATGGGGGGGGGCTAACGGGAGATTTAAAGGGTTAACATAACGTCAATTCACTTACGGCAAACCGTCTCACCGGCAAAACGTCCAATCAATAAAAATATGGTAATCAACGTAAAGGTTGGACGTTTTGCCGCCATAAATCTGGACGTTTTGCCGGTGAAAAATATGTACCGGCGAAACGTCCCCACCGGCAAAACGTCCAGATACTGTTGCTGCCAATGCTAGCGATGTCAGCTGGTTGTCACTCTGAGGAACAGAGGTTCAGAATGTTCAGAATGAACGTTCTGAGCCTCTGATCCTCAGAGTGCTGGTAGTGTGATGCAGCCGTAGTGAATAACAGAATGAAATGAAAGTCCTTGTAGCATTTTAAAAAAATACTTAGTTGTGGATTGTCGTGAAGACACGAGCATAGCATATTTTGACATACATGTATTAAGATATCGAGAATGGCCAGACGCAAGGTGATTATAAAGTATTTCACTCCTTTTTCCATATTTCATTTTTTTATTTTTTTTTATTTTTTACCCCACGAATTGTACGAGGGGTTTCAAATAATTAGATCAATATAAGAGATCATAAGAGATCATGATGAAATGTACAAATGTATATATAATTACCCGCTGCCAGAAATGTAAGTGTCCTAGCTGACTTATTAACATATTAATAGTGCGTTGTGTCTGTAGTGAGCGGGGATATCAGAATTGAACATAATGTATCCGTGTTTAACTAGTACATGTGATAATGGAATTATAACTGTATAGGTTAAAATTGAGCGAATTGGACGTGGGTTGTTGACATTTTTCGTTTACATCATATAAGTACAAGCATTTTTTATTCAACATTTTAATTGTGAATTTTTTTTTTTTTTCAAACACGAATTTTCACGTAAGATACAATACTGTCAATATTAGAGTTGTAATAGTTCAAGCATCGTAAATGTACAAATGTATATACAATTACCCATTGTCAGAAATATAAGTGTCCTAGGTGACTTTTTAACATACTAATAGTGAGTTGTGTCTGTAGTGAGCGGGGATATCAGATTTGGAAATAATGTATCCGTGTTTAACTAGTACATGCGATAATTGGAATCGGACGTGCTTGTTGACATTTCATATTCCTTTTCTTATTATATCATATAAGTACCGGCATTTTTATTCAGCATTTTATTTGTGAATATTTTCTATTAATTCAAATCATTTTCAAACATTAAGTAGATCAACGCAAGATACAAGTATTTTTTTTGTAAATTAACATCTATTGAAATCAATATGCAAAACAGATTCGTTCCATTTAAAAACATGATATTGAAAACGTACAAAAAGTTTGTGGGGGATCCAAGATATTGATTTATCAACAAAATCAATAGCGCACTAATCCAAGACAAGACCTCTTTAATTTTCAAAGCGCTCATATCGATAAATCATTACTACAACACCAACCGAAGGACATTTATGCTCATGATATTGTGCTTATAATGGACTAAATTTCTGCTAGTTTATTTTTTTATTACTTATTCATATTTTCACGCCTTTAAGTTTCTTTCGACGTTATTTGGTATTTGCAATACATTATATTCTGTACCATTTTTACATTAGCGAAACCTGTAAATTAGTGTGACCGAAAATAAAAAGACCAAACATCAAGTGATACCAAGTCTCGAACAATAAATGACAGCACCAGCCTAACATTTTTGCGCTATACGGTGAATTTCTGCCAACACTCTCGAATGCTGCCAACGTAGGTGCTATTTCTTCACATTACAATGTGTTTTTCATAGAGTGAGGTGTGTTTCCAATGCCAAGCATAGCTCTGCATAATTGTAGATGTGTCTGTGTAAGGCTTTTGCCAATTACAATCTACTAAAACACATTTACTTTCTATTGCAATGCGTTTTTGGTCCACCGAGGTGTGGTTTCAACTTTTCAATGCCAAATGAACAGATCTTTATTGCAGATTGTCTTTTTAAATAATGAAAAAAAAAAACTTAATAATGCTATGTATCAAAATTTGCTCTCCGCTATATGAATGAATGGATGGTAGTAATCGTTGATACGTAGCTGCAGAAATTTACATTATTTCTCTATGTATTATTATAATGTGTTGTTGCTGTTTTTTTTGTTTTTTTTTGTTTTTTATTTTTTTTATTTTATAGAATGGAAAGTGTTTCCATTGCCAAGCATATACATACTATTTATCTAAAATACCGGCTCGTGGAATACTGAAATCGTGCCAGGTTAAAGCAACTTCTACTATCTATTTAAATGTCTATTTGCGATTGCGCAAAGAGAAATGAAGTTTTTGCCAATTTAGTACATGCACATAATATCTTGTCGTCTTCCTTTAACCATATATTCATGGCATACAGTTTCAATTGAATATATTCAAATGCAAGCAATTTAAAACAACTTGTACCAATTTAAACGAAATACTACGTCATATATGAATAGTGAAGTTTGTTAAGGAAGATTCGCATGTTCTTATGAAATTTGGTAAGGTTTAAAGTAAGATGCATGTTATTCAACTATAAACTTTTCTAATATAATACATCATATGTTTGATCAGCGTCGAGTGAGCTGAATTAAATATCGGAGTTTACAAGTTTAGAATTCACACTGAATACACATGTGAAAAAGGCCACTTGCACGGACGTGAAAGAAATGTTTTGCCAATCAATAAGTCACTGATAATATTAAAATGAAAATGAAAAACAAACTGCGAAGTAATGATTAATATTGGTGGCTCATGTAGTAATAGCAATAAAACTATCTAGGAGAGTATGAAAGGCATTTGAATGAATTGCTAGTATTTATGATGCACACCTAGAAACCTCCTCCAATACATGTGAAAGTGAACAAAAATCCGACGGATATTTACATAGTGTCTCTTAACCAGCTCATATAGTAGTACAAAAAATAAAATAAAAGAGATATGATTTACGGTCGTATTTTATTTATAGAGTATAATAAAGGTTCGCTACAGCCAGGCGTTCACTCCATAAGGTTAAATGGGAACTGTAGCAAATACAATTCTTACAAGAACTCGGAATCATTAAAACGCCCCATTTTTACACAATCCTTTTACGCTATAACCGACACTGCACACGTAGCTATGTGCTCCAATACCTACCTCAACTAAATTGACGTTTGATTTGAATAAAGACAATGATTTCCAACCGGCTGGCACTCATAGGCTCTTCGATCTCCTCCTTACACGAACATTTCTATGATTGTAAAATCCATACTTTGCCTGCTGCGTTCGCTGTTAAGCATAGAGACCGTATCGACGCATAGATTCCAATCTTTGGCATACACCGATTTTTGGCAATGCCTCCTGTAGAAATTACCATACGTGTGTGTGCGGCTATGGTCAAACAATCCTGAATGTTAAAACCGAATCTGATGTAGTATTGTAGTCTAATTTTAATTAGCATTTTTCTTGGTCACGGGCAATGTATTATAGTGATAATGGGTAGGGTACAATCCTTTCCCTCGCGTATTTATAATTTCCTATACCAATAGAACTTCGGATATTAATATTTGCGATTGTAAGACTTGGAATTATTCTTTTTCACAGGCCAAATTTGGCAGAACTTACCCCGTAACTGTCCTTACCCGTGTTATAAGATGGTCGATCATCAGCAATACATTTCGCATCTGTGACATCTTTTAGTTTTTAATAAACGTATTTCCTGTGTGTATTTCCGCATGTCGTATACATATAGGCTTAGAGCATAATTTAACTGATAGTGTATGTCAACGCATTTTACAAATGTTTTTAATTACACTTACGTCTACAACACGGGGTCTGTATTACCCGTCACAAATGTTTTTACTGCATTTGTAAATCATTGAATAAATGCTGTTAAATCTTATCTACGTAATAACGAAGAAAACAACAGCAACATGGTGGTTAATATTTGATTTGTTTCTAATATAATCTAAACGCCCTGGGCGCTTGGATGGTCGTATACGGTAACACCGTTCTTTGTCCCCGCTTCCCCTCAAATTTCATATATTTGTGTCATACTAGTTTCCTATCACCAAATCATTAAGTTGACTACTTGTATATTGCTGTATTTATAAATTTATTTACTTTGTCACACAAATCTCCCATACAATGAAGTTTATTTATAGCACGAAGACTTACCGTAGTTGAAGACAGGATTTACAACCATAAGCTTCCACTGGACAACATTGTGGTAGATACATGCGTTATAGCAAGGGATGTGAGAGCGGATGTTAGAAATGAATTCACAAATAAATACATGATTAGTGTATGGTAGATTATGTGATTTATTTTAATACCTTCACATTACCGAGTCGTTGTATTAAAGCTCCTAAAAATGATATATACATGTATAGGATTTACAAATTCGCGTATTTTACTAAACCCCGAACACGAAAACGTTGATGATGATAGAATGTTGTATGTTGAATTATTGAAAATATGCGTAGCTCTAGTAAAATAAAGACAAAAAGAAAGGCAAATAGGAAATGTGTGAAAATCCAACAAAACATTGCTGCAATTCTTGTGTAAGTTTATAAAATCATACAAACATTTTACCTTCTTATAAAGATGTCATGACAGATAACCTATTGAAACTAATATATCAATATAACTGATAAACATGCCAAGATTAGGTTGCAATGCAACATATTTGAGTGCTTCAAAAAAAAATCTTCATCATCTTTGTATGTGGTAAATGATATATTAAATACATTACAAGTTGCACGTTCGGCGACTGCCTTCCTATGTCTCACGAACCTTCGCCATTAAAGGGCCGCGTTGCCCGGGTCTTGTTTAATGGCTCTGTCATGTCCCATTCATGGACGATAATTTCCCCTTATGACCCATTATATGCTTATTTACATGGCAAGAGAATAGATGCTACCTGGGAATAGTTTTATAACTAAAGTTCTGACTACACTGTTGCATGGGAACATTTTTACATCTAAAACATTAAAGTTCTTGTAATATCATATGGTTGTGTTGGATAATTGTGTTTAAATGCCAGTGGCACACATCTCACTTCAACACAAAAACATGTATTTTTGATTCTAATGTGTTAAAGATATGCGTAATTAACGGTCATAGTTAACATGCATAATTCAAATTAAATGCTAATAGCTAGTCAACTCGTGTTGAATATTGAATTAAAACATTTTACACACATTTACCCTAAAGGTAGCATATAGAACTAGCATGATAACTGCAGTAATAATTTAACACAAGCTTGCTTTGAATCACAACACTTTATGAATTGACGGCTTTGTGTTAATGACAATGCTAAATGGAGCATTTTTACACCCATAGAGTTAAATGCTGGTCGATTCTAAGCACTATTATCATACATGCATACAATAACTGCATTGTGGAGTGATTTCTACAATGCAAGTCACCAATGCGTGTTGAAATTATCCTGAATGGACTGATGATGAATACAGGCCTTTGTAATTAATGGAAAATTGATGTACGTTTGTGTATTTGTGGCATACTATGTTAGATCCATACAGTTAAATACTCGTGAAATTCAAGCATTGATCACTGCAGGCCTAAAACTGCCTTTATATACTTGTCAGCATTAGAGTTTAGCAACATGCATATACAACTATGAATAGTAGAGTATGAAACCTGTACATTTGTATCTAAATTGCAATATCAAATCCCCAGTCTCACAAGCAGAAATGTTCAACTCCGAAATTTTACAGTGTTGTCGGAAATGAGAACTACATGTATGTGAAGTATATGAGTTAAAAACGTGTCTGTGATGCTGCAATGTACGAATTGACAATGGCCACAAGACCGCCACAGAATCGGCTTCAGCATTTGCAACGCTGACCTAATCTTAAATCGCAACCAATTTTTACGAAGTGAAAAAGAAAACAACAACAAAAACAATAGAACTATGTACGCGTATTCCTTAATGCATTTCTCATATTACCTGCCATTTGATTTAATTTGATGTTTCTATCTATCATAGTGACACATTATACACAAATCATATATCTTTTTAATTATGCATAAAGTATGCCCAGCCCTTCAGGGCGTATTAGCCACTTACAAAGAAAACAAAATAAACGTACACAATAGATACCTCTTATCTTAATTTAAATTACAAACAGTGTAACATACAGTAACAAACAAGCGACGAACTCTCGTGACTGTCTGACTGGGGCCTCCAAATCCCTGGAACCCATTATAAAAGACGGACGAGCGAGGGACTAATGGAGGAGTGATACACGCTGAGTTGAGCCGTTACGTGAGCTGCAGCAGGAGCAGTGAGCAGGCGGGGTTGCTCAGTTTGGGGGGTGTCGTGTGAGCTGAGTTGTGGTGTGTTTTGGCTGATGAGTTGTACATGATGTAGGTTGTTATGTGAGATGTAGATTGTGTGATTGTGTCAGATCTTTTGTGTAGACGAGTCACAACCTATCTTTGTAAAATTACTGTTGTTGTGTTTTGTCACAGTCAACTTGCCAACTGATTGCTGTGTTATTCCGTTTTAGTTGGGGAGCCATACAGTCGTTTTAGAGTCTGGGTTGTTGCTTCAATAGCTGTGTTGTTATATATTCAAGTATGGGCACACTAAGCAATGATAATTGTAAAATATTCAATCGTCTACGTGGACATTGTATTATGTGAACGTGTAAAGTCCACTCAGGTTTTGTACATTTTATTGCCGAGTCCTATAGTTCCTACAGTGTGGGTTGTAGACTCAATATCTTTTGATGTAGGCCTATTATGCGATTTGTCTACGTTTATCTAGTCTATTGTATATCACAGGGAAGCCATTGACGCGAGCTCTGTGCGTTCTAGTTGTTTGCAGTTTCCTTTACGTTGTTGGTACTTATCTAGTGTGTCTATTGGCACAGACGCATTAGCTGATATCTTGATATGGTTTCCAAGTTTACTTTAACTCTAATCACGGCTCACTTCTATCCATCGTATATCACGATTGAAATGGGGGAACTATCAATCTAGTTTTAGAGGCTGGCACAGATCTAGTGGTTTGGCTGGCTATAGGGAGAGGGCATAGAGATTACAATCGACTGTCAACAATCCACCGATGTGCTTATGTATCATATACCGGACGGGTACACGCATTGGGAAACATCTGTGTAACTCGGGACCAATCAAAAGGTCACGTGTCAGCCAATGTTATTCTAAGATAACCACCTTTCAGTGTACACTATCGCATACATAGATCCAGGGCAAGGAGAAGTGGGGGATTCCCCTATCAGAATATTGCATTCTAATAATAAAAATAAATGACGTGTCCGCTACCCATCGTGTTGTTAAAACCCAAGATCCAAGATATCCATTCAGTGTACCCCTTAAAAACCTGGATCTGGCATAGGCAGACACACACACCCCCCCCCCAACAAAATACTTCATTTTCATATAGAGTTTTTCATGAAATCCCGTAATTGCGCCACCCTTTTCCTTACGTGCGCCCCCACCCCTTTACCCAAATCCAGGATATGCCTATGATCTGTCACTGACTGCAATGGGCATACTCTAGAGAAATAGCCCTCAGCTTGTACACACACACCGTGTGTACACAAACCCGCCATGTAGCCAGCCGCCGTGTAACCAATCAGTCTGTAATCTGCCTGCTGATTGGTGCTGACAGCCAATACGTCATCATCACACACAGGCTGCTCAACAGTCAGCTCAGAGGACAGCTTATTGCAGATAATACAGGACATCTGATAGATGGATGGCATCTGTATACACGATAATGGCGTATGCATACATGCAACACATAACATATATTTATTACAAAACATAGCATATATATTAATGCAAAAGTTATCATTAACTTGATGCTCCCAACTTACACAGAAAGAGCAAACAGGCAATGGTTGGACTGGCTTTATGTACCAAGATTCAATGGGGTAAATTTATGTTTAATACAGCCAATATATTCATACAGATGCGAATATCATGCTCATATACACTGCATATAACATATATTCAATAAGTTACCATTAACCTTGTCATATTTACAACTCTACAACTCTGCTCCCAACTCAAATACATGTGACAGAGCACTGGGAGAAGGGTAAGCATTGGTTTACAGTTAATATATCCATGTACGTACAGATATCATATACACGTATACAGCACATTGAATATATATTCAAAATGTTATCTTTAACCTTGTCAGAATCACAGCTGTATTACAAATATGTCCCCGAACTCAATACGAATAGAGGATGCAAATATATATGGGGATTACTTTATTTGAGATATATGCAATACATCAATTTACATTCCAATATCATATACTTATAATATATGTGACACAGCATTTAAAACTGCCTTCTTTGCAACCAGTTAAATAAAAGGTTAAACGCTTAAAGTGTACTAACAACTCTACAATCTCACAAAACATCGCAATAACAACTATCAAACACAAACAAAAATAAACCAACAAAAACAACAACAAACAAAACCACCAAATGCAAGCAAAAGACCAAAAGCACACATCAAAAACTGAACACGAAAATTGCAGCTTGAAAACAACTCTCGACTGCGTGTAAAACATCCCTGCTACTGCTGCAAGTTGCCAAGCGAGAGAGAAATCGAGAGAGAGAGAGAAATGTGAACAGCTCTGTCCTATTACCGTCCGTCGGCCGCCACAGCCACCTGACCCCGCATGACCTCCATTGGCAGCGCAGAGCAGCGCATTTCCGGCCAATCAGCGCGCTCCGCCTCCCGGCTCATTAGCATAAATCGACAGGCGAACCAAGATGGCGGCTCGAGCAAAACACTGAACGTCAGCTTGCGTGGATTATAGCGTTTTTCTCGGATTTCACGATCGCGCAAACGGATACTATGGAATAGGCACTCGAGGATCTGCACCACGCACAAGGTAGGAGCGTTTGATTTTGTTGAAACGACGCGGTGGTGGCGTAAAAGCGGGTTTTGTTCAGTCGTCTGGGTTTGCCAGGCTGTTTCGCCGCTGTTGGCCGCTAGAGGCGCTGCTGAGGAAGGCGTGTGGGGTCACGCGAGGTGAGAGCTGCGATGTGGGCAGTGCCGGGTGTGTGGCTGCTGCTGCCATGGGAGCTGGCCGCCGTATCGGCTACTCGTGGATCGAGTGACCGCTCTGGTCAGCTGGGGGCAGACTGTGCTGATGACGGACATCGGCACAGTGGTGTTTGATGTCAGTGTGTTGTTAGTAGTTGTTGGCATGATGTTTGATGTTGTAACACGGAGTCATATGGGTTTTTGATGGTGTTTATCTACTCAAATGACAACAGGACTGACCGCGTGTGTTTTGGCAAGCTAAAGTTAGGGTCAGATGTTGCTTGTTGTTTGAGGAGTTGTGGTTTACGGATGTTATTACTTGGTGCGTTGTTGCAATCATGCTGTTTTAATGCAGACGCATTTATGTTAAACATCTGCAGCTATTGTACTACTGCATATCGCCGTGGGTCATTCTATTGCATACTACAGTGTAGTGTATTTCACATTAGTGGAATGCATAGTGCATAATAGCATAATGTCACAGTAGATTGTTTGAAGTGTAAACAACAGCATATAGTTTGAGAAAACAGTGATATTTAGAAAGGTGGTGACAGAATGACTAGAATAAAAACATACTCTTTAACTACTCTATCACATTGTTATAACATCGGGCTTTGCTAACCTGACCGTCGCTGCCACCACAGTAGGTGGGTTACAAATTGGGTCAAATTCCATTCACTGGGAGAGAGCAGCCTCTGCCATCCACCAAGAGAGCTGCAGCATTCGCTGCTCGCTGCTCGCTTGGCGTGTGTAGTTGGGCTGTCAAGTTGCCAATGACTCTGTATCAGGGTTTGTAGCCTCCACCTATAGAGTCTGCACAGAGTTGCTGCCGTCTTGGTAACTTGCTCGGTAGCTCTGCCAGGCTGTAGCTGCAGTTGGTACATTGGAATCTCCAATTGAGATCATCTCTCTATTGGCACAACATCTATTCATATAATAAGACCATTTCTAACTGACAAACACCTTCACAAAGGCACCAACTGCAACCTCTAAAAATAGTCCACCTCTCTATAACATATAATGACAACTACTTTAAAAGCAAAGTAGAAATTCCAATTAAAACCACCTTTCTATCGGTAATTTGGTATAACCTTAAATCTATACTAATATCATTTTTTCACCGTCCCAAACCCTCATAAAGACACCAACATAGCCCTCTGTAATCTGTATAGAGACCACTTTTATACATATGAACCTTGATAAAGACCACCTCTCTATAGAGACCACTGGAGTCAACACCCGGGAGTCTCCCCCGCCGGCCATGTTTCTACAGAGACCACAGGAGGCCTGTGTGGTCCTGTAGCTGTGTCTGGTCACGGCATCCCCCCATCACCGCCCGGATTGAGCGTGAATAACGGGCCGCTGGCGTGACGGGGGACGGTAAAACTCGGCAGGTGGCGCCTAGAGGAGAGGGTACAGACCTGCGGGGGGGGGATAGCGGGGGTAGAGAGGGGAGAGGTATGCAGACCTGAGTATACGGGAATAGAGATCCGGCATTACAGGATTCTTTCTCCAATTCTATGGGGCTATATCACTGTCCCGGTAGATGCTATAAGCCTATAGACCTTAGCAAAGAATCATCGTCATATCTCACGGCTATATACGCGGTTATGAACATGGACTTGTAAAGGCCGTGTGAGTGATAAAAGCGTGCAACTGACGACGAGAAAGAATGCTGTTATGTCAGTACGTACACCTGAGTCAATTAATTTCAATATATTTGATAAGTTAGATTTGGTGGGGTTTACAAAGATGGATGGTGAAGATTACAGGATAATAGCAGAATTTGACGGCAATTGCTTCATATCCACATTGGTAGAAGTTACTTAAAGCCATTTGATAGGGCGATTCTGGTGACCAACAAATCCAACACTGGTCACAGAGTCTAAAATGACCTGTTAGTCAAGAAGAAGCCAGTCATCTGTAAGAAGTACCAGTGTCAGAAAAGACCAAGAAATGTGAACTGTGCCACCAGGGCGGCCGCGACAGGTGTTTTCTCTAAAGCAGAAAGTTTAAAGCCCGCACAGAACCACCGGCAGCCTGACAGAGATATATAGCGGCGCCCGCGGTGGTTATTAACAAGGCTGCAGTCTCACCGGCGCGAATGTGAAACACAGGAGTTTTACCATGTTTGAAAAATATACCTTTGATTTGATTTATTTTGTTTATCACATGAACCACAATATTGAGATTTTGAGTGAGTAAGTATGTATTAAAATCAGTAATTAATTTAAGAAATACATTACATTATAAAATGGAATGTCTTGGGAGATGTGTTCGGACATTAAAAATCAATTTGTGAAATAAGACTGGTTATATATCCTTTATGTAAAAACACTTCCACTTTTAACAATTGCTGCCACAACTGTTTCGCCTCCAACATTCGGGTCTGTCTGACCCTGGCTGTGGCTGTTATTAACATAGCACAGAGGTTTAAATGTCCTGTGGCCTGTAATAATGGTGGTGATAATGATATAATGGCAGTGAACGGGCGCTTGGCTGTGTGCTTTCTGAAGTGGTTTTGTGTGTGTGTTTTAAAGTTTTTATTTTGTTTTATTTTTTAAAGTGCTACTGATTTGGAAATAGGGTGCTTTAAAAATCAGATTTTATAGATTTGCAGTTTTATCAATGACTTATTAAGGGTTACATGAGGCTGGATTATTATTCAAGTTATGATATTTATGGACAATTGTCAAATCTAATGCACAATGATGGAAAAGATTTATAAAGATTAGACATCCAGGTTTAATATTGGTATATACAGTCATGCCAGCAATTTATAATTTCCTGGCAGTATACAGTTGACATTTAAACATGACATTGCCTATATGCAGGAATATATTGTCATTTATTCCTGCTATTTGTGGTGTTTTCAATATGCCTTCAGCACTAAACATAATGGCTGCTATTGCATTCACACAATAGCTGCAAAATACAAATACAATACCGATTTCAATTAAGACCATCTCCACAATGACACCACCTATATGATAAAATCATTTTTCACTATGCTAAACCTTCACAAGCAGAGTAGCCTTTCTAAATGGTATTCTTTGCCTTGGCCAACTCTAAACCTTCACAACCAAATCACAGCCAACCTCCACAAAGCGACCACCTCTCAACCAAGACCAAATAGAGAACACGCCACAATGGTCCCAATATAAAGTTTCCACTGTACCTATGATGTTTTCACTCTCACTGTCATGATACGGCTGATTCCTGCCGACTCAGCTCATCTCTCATTTACCCGCCGCCGCCGCCGTCTTTCTAATGAGCGAGCGATAATTACCCAGCTCACGGTGCTCTGACTGCGGTCCGCACCACGTGACGCGTCACACACGCCGTCATTAGGGGTTACTACTTCCGGTTGTTGGCACGTCGCTGGTACTGTTAGCGACAGTAGAGTGTGACTTAAGTGTAACACAGCCTTTTTTAAAAGATTATCAGTTAAAAAGGTTAGAGTCAGTCTAAGATATATGCTATTGCACATAGGCAAATGAGTTGTATTCTGTATGGATGTCTTAATATTGTTATAAATGGAAATTAAATATTAATAACTATATATTAAATCAAAGAATGGTTCAACTATTCAGAATCATATTCCAACGTCTTGCCAAATACAGAATGGCAGGTCTCTAAAGTTAGGTGTATTTAACTATATATTGAATATCATAGCCTATAGGAATACAAAAGTATCACCTCCGATCAGGAATAGATACATAGTTATTACACACCATGTAATGTATATCTGTATAGAGGCTACCTCTATAATTGGCAATTCATTGGCGTAGTTAGCAGAGAGAAGACTTGTGCTGCTAGCTGTAGATCTATTTAACGAGACATAGACTATCATAACCTTTAGAAAGACTAAAGTATCACCTCCAATCAGGAATATATGCAGAATTATTACACACCACCAGGAAAAAGATAACCATTATCTTATTCCTTACACCATGTAATGTATATCTGTAAATAGACCATCTCTGTAATTGCCACTTCATTGGCATCGTTAGCAGAGAGTAGGCGTGGTTATGGTGTGAAACAACAGTATCACTTACATGTACAACTAATTCAACCTCTTTACATAGACAACTTCTATTCACTGCATTATGTAACCTATCAAAGAGACACAGCACAGAATAAGTCACCTCTCTACATGACAGATTAGTCTACTGTGGTCTTAATATAGACGTTCTCCTGCATTTCACTGATTGCCACTTTTTTCTACTATGACAATAATAGGCATAAAATACAAAGTCTCACAATAAAACTCCCATTGTCAGAATGAAATGAACGAACCGAGCTAGTAACAGGCGGTAATAGGAGAATCTAATCTAGTGTAAACGCAGGCAGTGACACGGAGGGACCCCCGGGGTGGGTTACACAACAGTGCAACTTGTGTATTAGGACCACACGTGAGGCTGGCCTCAAGTGGTCTCAATAGAGAGGTGGTTTATGTATTCGGATATCGGTGGTCTATTTATAAAGGGTTGGGACTGTGTGAATTGGCACTGTTGCTATGGGGGTGGTCTGTGTATAGAGTTGGTGTCTGTGGGGGGTTGTATTGTATGCCAGTGTGTTACTGGCGTGGTGGTGAGAGGGCAAGGTCGGTGCCGGGAGGGGGCCCCGGCCACACACCCACAGGCGACCTGGGAAGGTGCTAGCAAACTGTGCTGTGCATGTGTGGTGATACAATGTTACCACGCTATTGTGTTAATCGATGGAAATGCATGCAAATTATATATAGTTTACAGTCCACGTATTCGTGGAGTTGGACTTGTTTCATAGTGGCGGCGTTACATGTATGTGGATTGTAACTGTAAAGGAGGTGCCTTGCATAGCACACATTATACCTTAAAGGCTTACGTATGGAATCAGTGAAATGATCACTTGTGAAATACATAGAAAACGCCTATATGTCAGAAAAGAAAAGAAAGTGTAAATGTTGTTTTATTACACACAATCTATGGTTAAACTGACTCATAAGCCAGAATTGACAGAGTGATCTTCGTTATGAATTAACTTGTGAATACTTCACGTTTTCCTGTGATACGCTCACCAAAGCTGATATTGGCGACCGCGGATAACTCCATAAATCACCACACAGCCAATACACGCTCACTGCGTAATAACCGCATTCCTTGATGTGGAGCAGCATTCCTCTCTCCTCGACACAGCCTGACATTAGCAAATGTCAGGGAGCAGGAGGCCTTTGTACGGGGGGAGCGAAAGGTGGACGTGGTGTGTACAGGGAGAGGCGAGAGGTGCTGAGACGAGTTGGCAAAACAAACACAACAAACAAACACAGCAAACAAACAGGGTGTGGCGAAGAAAGCACACATTATCGTCCATCATACTTACTGCCATCCATCACTCACATGCTAATGTACAGCCGAGCACAGAGTGTAGAACTGTGTGTGAATCATAGACGTGTTTGAGAGTGCTTCTTCTCTAATAGCATAGCACAAACACACATATTATTTTTACAATCCATAACCTCAAAACAAGCTACGAACTTGACAATTTATAAATAGACCACCTGTGTAGTGAGACCAATGGAGTTCAGCCTCAAATGTGGCCAGACTATATCAGAGATAATACATTTATAAGCATCAGCATCAGAGAGCGCTGCCTGTCACCACAGAGTCTACACCAGCAGCAGCCTGGCACCGTCCCTCCAGGTGAATCCACAGATCCATCTCCGTGACGTATGGGACTCAGTCATCTGGATCAGGGAGTCCTGGCATCACTCCAGACAAGATCCACTTTTAGCTGATTGAGCAGCAATGTTATGTGGGTGTCACTTTCCTTCTACTTGACACATACATAGGCTAACCTTTGTCAAGGCTCAGAATATATCTTTCAAAAAGATTATTGAAATTTGTGATCAGAAACTAGCCTTTCTAAAAGCTATGATATTTATTATTTAGTTTAAATATTTATATTTAGTTTCCTTCTTATCACACACTTCTCACTTCACATGCATGTGCATATCTTGGACTGGCTCTAATAGACTGATATCTAAGAATATAATCCGCTAGACTGGTTCTGTTTCTGAGTGCTATGATCACAAGTTTCAATTATCTTTTTAAATGATATTCTTGGCCTTGACAAAGGCTATCAGAAACAACCACAGTCTAAATGTCTCAGCTTAGCGAGATGATATTACAACTGCAGCCTGTTAGAGTCAGTCTAAGATATCCACATACAAGGAAAGGGAGTTGCATTCGAAGATCTGCATGGGTGTTTTAATATGAAGGAAACTAAATATAAATCACTAAATATTAAATATCATAGCCTTTAGAAAGTTCTTCACATCCCGTCACATTGCGTTACTAGATCTACCATGGAGCAAGCACTACGTCGCTGGATCCAGTTTTGTGTGACTTATGCCCACCAGGCATCTGGATCATCTGGATCGCGGATTATGAGCGTGTTCACACCAGATAGTGGGTGAGTTATGTGCCCGGCCGGTCACGCTACTGGTACAGTAGAACATCGCTATCAGGACCACCTTTGGGACCAGTGGTAGGTGGTCTCAATAGAGAGGTGGTCTCTATACAGAGGTTCATTATGGTAGCGTTATGAAGGTTTGGGACCGTGAAATGTGGTCTTATTATGGAGGTGGTCTCAATAGAGAGGTGGTCTTAATTGGAGGTTCTGCTGCACCTTTCACTTGACATTTTATCTGGAACACTTGAATGGTGTTCTTGAAAAGCTCTATTGAGGGGGTATGAATAAAGGGGTCAATAAATCCCACAACCCTAATTTTCTTTGGCCTTATTTCCTCAGCATTCCATTTTTTATTTATTCCCCAAGTCCCTCTTCCTGATAAACTCGCCTCCATTGAAAACAGAGGACTTGATTTTGCTCACTCGACCGTGACGCCCTGTGACTCGCTTTCCGCATCACTGCACACAGACTACACAGCGTCAACATCAGTATCAACACGCTGGTCTCATGCCAACTGACGACATGGAGCTATTGGAACTGTGGAAAACCTTCCTACTTTACTACTTCTTTAAAAAAAAGAACTATTATAACTAATGGGAGGTTCTACTGTATTAGTACATGAGCCATCCGATGGTTGATGATTTAGCATGGTTGTATACCCATCATCATACTAAACCAACATGATTGACATTTCAAATCCATAGCTGAGGCTTTGTAGCGCTTATATTTTTATTAATATCACAAAACTGAACCACTCCAGAGAACATCTTACAAAATGTCCCTACAAATGACACGCGGCGAGTCTCCTCTCTTATTAAACTGAGCTGCTCGTCCCGAGACACGCATAAAACTCAATGTTTGAGGCGGCCTGTATCTCTCTTACTGAGCACTCAACTCATCTTCCCTCCTTTACAGCAGTTCTGTGCAGCCTGTCTGTTTTAAACAGCGTGTGTGTTACCATAAAAACCTTAAAATTATGATTTTCTGTTAAAGGGTGTACAGAGCAATCTCAAATTAAGACTACCTCTCTAATCTGACCACCCCTATAGTAAGACAATGACCTAAGCCTCACCAGACAGACCGGCTTGACCCTCCTGTATACAGAGACCACTAGATACATGTATGAACAATCACTTAAAGCATCACTTATATTCATAGTGTTTTTCCATACAGCATTCAACCATTTAAATACACGATATCAACCTGTTGTCACAAACACCAATATCCCGGTGATCATACATCAAATGTGACATTTCAATGAAAAGTCCAAACAATAAAACATTATGACTACATATAACCGTTTCCAATGCTTGTGAAATTCTATCTTCTACATTCTCTCACACCATGTAATGAGTTTCCACACAATGCAGCTCAGCGCCTCTCTGCTCAGCTCACACAGCCTCCCCCAGTTCCCTGCCAACTCCCCGAGCTTTCCTGCCGGCTTAAAGCTGATGTGTGCTGCTAGGAAAGTTTGTCGGAGGTGCTTTAGAGCACTTATCTCATTTGTCGTACAATTCTGCACTGCTGGGTCATAATGGCCTCTTTAAATCAGGGCTTTTTAGTATGCAAACTAATGCCTCACAATTCACATGCTTTCAAATGTAATTTGTTCACATTTTTCATGTGAGCTGTTCTTTGTATATATATCTGCTGTAAATGTGAGCTCGCTTAGTTTTTGTCAGAAACCTTTCTATGTAAATCTACACCATATTGGGTAATATAATGATAAAATCCATGTTCTACGGTATTTTTGCATTTCATACAACAAATGAAAGCTTTTAGCAATAATGTACAACATTATGAAGATTGAACGCATCAACCAGCTTAAAAAAACTAATGCAACTGGCAATCGAAACAAGACGAATGTTCTGGACACGTTTCAACTTTTCATTACTCATATTTGCCTGGACATAATGTGGGGGCATGCTGCAAAGTCGAATTAGAAAGTTTTAGCAAATTTGCATCTTTCAAACTGGCTTTGCAAATGCCATTTCATTGCATGCACATGTAAAAAAGGCCAACGCATGACAAGATTTGAATGCCCCCTAATGTGCGTCCACCCCCACCACGGACCCCTCCCCCAGGGGGTCACCAGCAATTGCATTACGCCAATGAGGCGAGCACCGCCCAAGGGTCGCCCCGCCCGAGGGTCCCGACCCCCGGGGCGCCCGCCAAAGCGGCGAGGCCTTGACTGAACGGTCACGGGCGCATGCTCTCGAAGAGATGGATACTGCAGAACCTCCTGCTTTAGACAGACAAGTTTCACCTTTATTCGCAAACCTTAATATAGAGTTATCATTTCATGTGTGAAGGTTGAAAAAATAAGCGTATATTTGTATAGAAATAAAATCCTAATGTGATACACTTAATATTGAGGCCACTGGATGTCAGTTTCTTACCCTGTATTAACAAAGAGGTTTTACCGTCAACACCCAGTGAAGATAACTAACTACAATGTATTGTCTTTTAAAGTTGTAATCATGTTAGTCATGATCATTCTATAATCTTACCTTGATGTGTTGTAAACACTGTTTTACGTTGTTTATTCTGTTGTATGTTGAATATAAATCAGTTTTATTGTACTTTATAAATTTATATATAACTGGTAGTAGTATTAAGTGCTACCTTAATCCATTACAATTTTGTCATTAACCTACAATGCTAAGCTATGGAAAATATGCTCAATAACAGATCAACCATTGAGTCAAATGTATCAAATTAAATACAAAATTATTACGATAGGCTAATGGCCTATAAAAAGAAAAAAACACACAGCAAAAACAAAACAATGGGGAGTTAAAAAAGCACTGAAATAAAAAAAGCCAGAAAAAGTAAAAGCACAAAACACATCACGTGACCTGCCATAAATTTGCCACTTCCGGCTGATAATTGCGGACCGTGGGGAGAGCCCCATGAATTATTCATGGTCCCTCCCTAATGGTCCGTCCCTGATGGTCAGTGTGTAATGGTCAGTCCCCGGTGGTCAGCAGACGGCGGTCAAACAATGGGTGATGAGGGGGTCAGTGTGTGTGTGTCAAAGGTTGAGGTGTGTTTATAGAGTACAGTGGAAACTGCGAATAAGACCACCTCTGTAAAGAGAGCACTTTTGTAAAAAGAACCTTTAATAAGATCTTCATTAAGGGACCATCTTGCTATTGAGGCCATCCGAAAAATGCCAGACTTAGAGCACAGTAAAGTTTCTTGTGTGTCCAGTTGGTTTTTGATTTGTGGTATCAAAGTGGGTCTCGCGATTCAATTATTTTAAGGTATATTTACTTGCTAAAAGAAAAGCAGGGAATTTAGCAGGCAAATACCTTAAAGCAATGGAATTATGGCACCTTTCTAGTATTTGCCCAGATGGTAGTATCACCTGCCAAGGTTGCAAAGAGCAATACGTAGGAATGACAAACGATACTCTGGCCGCTGAATGAGAGTACATAAGCAGAAAACAAAAACACCCAAATGCAGAAAACTTGGTGTTTAAGCAAGCACCTGGCGGAATGTCCCACCAATTCCCCTGTAAAATTTACTGCTACGCGAACATGTAAATTTTGGCACGTTACCAATTAAAGCTTAGAATTCCAGAGAGCCATTTTAATTTTGTTTCCACTTTAGTTTTAATACTGTTCGAAACATGACCATCAAATTGGCATAATGGTTATATTAGATTAAAAGTGCTCTGAGAGAACGGCATCACCGTATTAATCTCGACTCAAGGTCAACAGATGTTTACTGTAGCCATGTTCAGAAAGCGCCTGCAATCCAATGCCAAGGACATACACATGTAGCAGAGGTTGTTAATTGTTTTGTAATGCTCTTTGGATGCAGGCTGAATCAGACATCAAGTAATACGTTTCTGTCCCAATACTTTGATTGCGAAGTACATGTAAACATCTTTATTGCACACGAGTCGACGTTGTTTCAGTGACGCTGTGCTCTCTGAGCACTTTCAGTCTAGTTTCCATTGTAATTCTTCTGTCCTTTGGTTGGAGAGTATCAGGGAGTGAGACTTGTTAGACAAACACTGTTCCACAACGGATACGTGGTGTGTGTGTGTGCGTGTGTGTGTGTGTGTGTGTGTGTGTGTGTGTGTGTGTGTGTGTGTGTGTGTGTGTGTGTGTGTGTGTGTGTGTGTGTGTGTGTGTGTGTGTGTGTGTGTGTGTGTGTGTGTGTGTGTGTGTGTGTGTGTGTGTGTGTGTGTGTGTGTGTGTGTGTGTGTGTGTGTGTGTGTGTGTGTGTGTGTGTGTGTGTGTGTGTGTGTGTGTGTGTGTGTGTGTGTGTGTGTGTGTGTGTGTGTGTGTGTGAACGCTCCTGAGTGGTTAAACAAATCAAATTGCAATTTGCAATCAATATACACAATGAAGTAATTACGTTTATCAATCACCCAATGACTATATAATCACCGGGTTATCGGATTGGTTAGGAACCCGATACAAAGACCCGACAGAGAAATCTGTATCGGGTCTCACTGTTCATTGTTATGTTTTTCCCAACACAATACAAAAAAAAAATAATGACATCAATAATAAATATAAGAATACAAATGTAAACAATAAAAAAATCTATGCTTTTATTACAAACACTACGTCAATGACTCTTCTATGTGAAAGTAGAGCACCTCACACCCATCCCATATATTTTATTGTTTAAACCATCGAAGCACAGCTTTGAATGAACCAACGATAGCGTTTAGGTGTCAAAAGGAAGCTACTTACTTGTATTTTCATAAGATAAACAATTTTGTATAGTTCATTAAAATTACATGATCTATGATGCATTTTGTTATGAAATAACGCGTGCACACCCATCCCGTAGGTGGCGATGATATGCGATTTGAACATGTTTATTTACATTAGATCTTACTAGAACTTTTCTTTTTACATTTCGGCACCGGGAAACTATTGTGTTCAAAGTAGTAATATTATTTGGTACTTGTTTGGATGCTAAATCACAATGATTTTTCCAAAACAAAACAAGTAGACTATTAGTGTACTAGTAGGCTATTCATATGCGTTTTGAAACTTGGCTTATTTATGATTATGTGTTCATCAACTGCATTATATATTAAAAACATTGCGTATTTGTGACATTGGTTGATAAATAAAGAACGCAGTTCCCTCCCCATATGACTGTTCTGTATCGGACTCATTTGCGGGCGCACCAGACTCGCCTAAAGGCTCGTCTGATACGCCCGCAGATTCGTCCGATACACAACAGTCATATGGGGAGGGAACCACGTTCTCTCTATTTCTACGACGTACGTAGCTAACTGTTCTAGGAAATTGTACTGTCGCGCCCGCGTCTGGCCGCCATATTTATATAGTATGCCAGCCCGCCAAAATTGCGCCGGCATGCTATAACTAACGCGCGAAATATTACAAATAATAGGCGAAAGGATTATTGAAAATGTGCTCTTCCTCGCACATTAGGTTGCTTATTCTAACTATAGTACAATGCGCCTTGTTCAGACATGGTATCGCTGCCAGCCCGCCCTGGCATCATCCAAATGTATGGTACGCCGAGCGACCTGACAAAAGCGGCGTGCCTTTTTTGATACGATGGAATAAGGGAATCTTTCCATGG
>CM032659.1:35162295-35189895 GCA_019095985.1 Streblospio benedicti | reverse complement strand
GTTCGAATCCTGGATCAATCACTGACTGATGTATGCCTTAAGTAATTCAATTCATCTTTCAACATGGAACACTGGAGGAATTTAAATTTCCCATAACATTTGAAGTCTATTCTTACATATCATTGAAAGGACTCAAGGGTATTATTACTGACAGTCGAGGTTAAAATCTGAGATTTTGAGCAGTGTTTCAAAATTCCGGATATGAGTATTTTCTGAATGCATACCTCATGATAGACCGATTGGACATATCTTGACCATATGACGGATTGCTAATTTCTGGTTGGAATTATAACAAATATCTACTGGTTTTGTGTGTGATGTATCATTATGACTCTGTAGAGTTGAAAAGCTTAAATAAAATCAAAACATTTTCACAATGTTATAGCATTTTGGGAACTAAAGCATAGAAACAAAAACGCTGTACCAAAATAAGAGTTTTTATGTTAGGGGATTGGGACATTTGGAAAATATATGCTCCCAAAGGAACTATTTGAATTTTATCTAACTCGTAAAACTCAGTTTCATGCTGGGGTTGACAATTTTAAGTCTCACAGAGTACAACAGCTCATTAAATAAATGATACTTTAGGACGTTATGAATAAAACTTATTTTACGATACTTTAGCCAACACTTGCTTACCCTGTAAGAATTTACATTATGTAATAAATATTATGATTAAAGTTTTTACAATTTGCTAGCTTTTTCATGAAAATTTCAAAATATAGTACTTTAAGTTGCTTTATTTACACAATAAAGGCAATTTTACAATAGTCTGTTAATTATATATTTTGCTTATTGTCAATATGATGCCACTATATTGTACCAATATTTTATGTTATAATAATGTTTGGCGCTCGTCTGAAACATTGACTTGAAAAGACGAGCAACATATGTATTAATGGAATTTCAATGTAAGGGAATCATAGTACATCCAGTATCCCATATTGAAAGATGAATAGCATCACCTCTTGTAGACCGAAGGCATACATCAGATTCATCCAGTCATCCTCATATCTCATTGCTCTATACGCTGTGGTCTATCGTGGAGCGTAAAGTCCAAGCCGTTGTCATGCATTTTGCTTCAACGTCTGGTTGTCTGCTATTTTAAAAACAATTGCACATTTCTATTAAACCGCTGGTTTCTATTTCATGGATCTACTGAGACCACAGCTTTTACTGTCAAGGTTGAAAATACATAGTTTTGAGCTCGTGCTTGGTAGCAAGGCACGAGCAATTTCTTACATACACCGGTCGAGACCAATTTCAGCGTATCATCACCATTTTCATGATTCCAGAATACAAAGGACGATTGGAATCCTGTTGGGCAAAGGTATAATTTAATCATATTCTAAATAATATAATTATATCCACAAGCAAACTTGGGAAAACACATTTAGAAAGGCATAATAGCTATGGAGTGGTTGTATTGATAGCATCTAGCATCTAGAAGCTATCATTTGCATCACTGATAGTTGTAAAATGATAATAGGTCATGGTCAGGATTCGAAGGACTGGGGGAGACAGCAATTTTGGGAAACTAGCCGTCAACCTGCAAAATAACTGACAATTTTGATTTTTAACAGCGTTTCATATCAATTGAAAAAGGTCAACCGAATTAAATCTTGTAGACCCAAGCATGCTCCTACCACTGTATGCATGTATCACGGCCTCTCGTCAGTACTTGTAAGGATAAAATGTGAGAATGCCTCTTCCATGTGCCCCCCACCCATTGCCTGTCGCACGTGGTTGCCCTCTGATTACAAGGCTGCTGCCTCGGATCATTAACCAGATGTCTGCAATAGAAATTCTCAAGTAACATTTGATTATACACTTCAGCAATGCTCATCCAATAGGGAGACTGCTCATGGGCAAGAGATTCCAAAGAACCGACGATGCATAACTGAGCAAGTTTATGGTTACCACCCCCACCCCCTTCCCCTGAGGGGGTCATATAGCATAAATGTGATTGGTGATTTGTCCTAAATCTTGAGCCTGAATTGTGAATTGCTTGTATTTAAGTGTGTGAAATGTGATAAAACCTATTCAATTACAATTCATGGGGATTGGTGAAAGACAATGAAATGTATTGGTGACTGGTGATTTAGGAAAAAAAAATGTTGGTGAATGGATTTTCCAAGGCTATATACGACACCCCCCACACCCTTCGACGACTATCCCCCAGCCCCAGAAGCCTCGGGCGGGAGGCAGATTACAGACCCCGGAGCCGGGGATTATCTGTGGCCGGGTAATGATATGTCGGGCGGGGGGGGGGGGTGACTCATGAGGAGAGAGCCTTTGATGTGTGATGACGATTATGATTGTGGGGAACTGGATGAGATGACACAGGCTGGCTGTAATGAGATTTTTATTGTTATTGTGACAGTTAGTTGAGTTTCTGAGGATGTTTGCAGGCTACTGGTCTGTTGTTGTTGTGCGTGTGTGTGTTTTTTTTTTGTTTTTTTTTTTTTTTTTTTTTTTGCCAGGAATTATACAGTAGAACGTCATTAAAGAGGCAACCTCTATAATAAGACATTTCTTTAATTGTCATTGCCATCGTCGCCCCAGCGTCAAAGGACCATCTCTCTGTTGCAACATTTGTTGGTACTAAGTAATAATACAGTAAAACCTCCATAAAGAGACCAATTCTATTAATACGCATTTGTTTCATCGTCATTGTCATTGCGAACCTTCGTTTAGGGACCGCCTCTCTATTGAGAGCACCTGAGTTCAGTCCCATGGCTGCCTTGTAGAGAAGTAAGGCTGAATGAATGTCTGGAGTACTCTATGCACAGCCTACTAAGTCAAAATACTTGGATTATATTCTGTCTTTGGTAGAAAACAAGATGTCATATCTGTTCTCACTAGTCAGAGAAATGAGTCACAGAGATATTAATTGTGACGATGACAATTATGCTGGTCTAAGATGTTGATGAGATGGAAGGCTGGGTGATCATGTGTCTCGGTATAATGACTGGTTGTGATTGTTCTTGTGGTAATTATTGTTTTGAGATGCTTGTTGGGAAGAACATGCGGATTCTGGTACTAATATAACTGTTAAATGACCATGATGCTATGTCGTTGCACAGCAAAGATCCCAGGCGCATATTTAATACATCTCTGGCAGGTGAAAACCCATGAATATTAAACAACATTTATTTTTTATGCTACATAATGGCTCTGTGTGTTGCATTTGATAAATGTTGACCAAAACATTGGACGGCCAAAGGATTGTGTGTGATATATAAGTTAACCCCTGTTTTGCCAATTGACCCACAGACAATTCAAACAATGCAACATTTGATTAAGTAGAGCTTAGAGCAAGTGCTCACTCTATGACCCAGTCACTTCCACACCACGCCCCCCCCCCCCGCCCCCACCACACAACACACCAATTACGCGCAAACAGCATCACTTCCAGCTGGACGCGCCGTATAATTGCCCCATTGATTGCCACTTTAGGTCCGTTTATCATCTGCGCCGCCCGCCAACGCCCCCGTGTCCCGGGGGGGGGGGGGATGCTCACGTGCCCGCGCCCGGGGCGGCCCGTGCACCATCAGGGCGTCCTAACACCCCGACCTCAGGGCTCAGAGCTCGGGGACACAGGGGGAGGCGGCGTGGTAATGGTGGTTGTGAGGCTGCCATAATGCAATAAAACCTCTATACCTCTACCATAGTAATACAATTGACCCTCCCTATTAGCCTTTGTCAAGGCCCAAGAATTTCATTTAAAAAGATTTTTGAAATTCGTGCATAGTAGAGTCAGGCTAAGATATGCACATACAAGGAAAGGGGGTTATGGGTGCTTTGCTATGGAGGGAATTAAATATGAAAAACTAAATATAAAAAATTATAGCCTTTATAAAGGCTACCTCTTTATTTAAACAACAGTAATACATTAAAAGCTGTTCATTTTGACCACAGTAATACCGAGCACCCTGTTTATTGCTACCCAATGTAGGAATAGCCACAAGTGGTACAGATACAGAAATGTTGGTCATGTTTTATAGATCGAGGTCCGTATAAAACATTGTGTTCAATTGGAGGTTCTAATGTAGACAAAACTTGTTAGTCAGTCTCATCGCCCTATAATACAGTAGAACCTCTGCATGAATACCCCCCAGGGGACCCACCCCCACCCCACACACCACTAATAAGATGTTTATGCATCAGCCTCTGTAATGTGGTGCGTGCCCCGGGAATAAGGACGGGTTATTTCCCCAGAAATGGAGGCTTTGTTACTGTTGGCACTGAGGGGGGTCTCCGTAGAGGGAAGAATGCAATGTTATTGTGTCAGCTGTTGTGGGTGTACAGTGAAGGCACATCTGTGTTTTTTTGTGCACAAAGCTATAGAATGTGCAGTGTGTGCAATCATTTCTTTTTTTTTTTTAAATCTTGCAGGACTTATTGAGATCACTTCTGTTTGCAAAGTCAGCTTTTCATCCACACTTTGTGGGAATTTATGGTCTGCTGTGGTACCTGTTGTTTTCTGAACAGGTGCTGATGGTCATTTTCTGCTACCGGTATGACAATGGACACATATTAATGGCTGTTCTCTTTCAAAATGGATAAATGTTGAACATTTCATGTTATGCCTATATGTCTGCTCTATATTATATGTGTTTGTTGCATTTTGAACAAAATTATCCTCTTTTAATTTGAATGTGATGTGGTTTGATGAATGTTGTTGTTTGGACTGTATAGTTGAACTGCATTAGCATATAAAGTAGTACGCATGCGTGGATGTAGACTGCGCATGCCTACAGGACTGGGTTCTATCACAGACACAGACACTACGAAAAGAGCTGCTTATTTCTCCTCATTGCTCAGTCTATAGTTCTCTATTACACACATGCGGAGACCTTGAGGAGGTAGACACCTCATTGAGGCATAGCAGACAATTTTACTTGATTTAATAGCACAAAATGGAAACATTGAACAATAGACTCTCTACTATTGTGCACACCTCAATAGAAGTAGAGACAAAAGTAGCATCAAATGCATGCAATGTATACATGAGCACATCAATTCACTTGTTTTTTGTGCACTATCGTGTGAATACCCATTAAAAATACATACAGTAGAACCTCTTTTATAAGACCACCCTTGGATTGACCTCAAAATGGTCTCCATAGAGAGTTGATCTTATTATGAATAGAGGTTCACCGTGCTCTACTTGTGCAGACGTTTGACCCCCGTGAAAGACATTCTTGCCCTAGAGGTGGTCTCTTTTTAAAGGAGAACGTAATCGAAGCCTCCGCTATAGCTTACTGAAATGCACAATAAAGCGACATTAACACTGACCTAAATAAAAATAGAGAACATTGCAAGATGAAGAAGCAGTCGAGACGTTGACAGATGCACCGTACGTGGTTACGTCCCGCGTAAGTCGTGTACGTCAAGCGTACGGTCAAGGAATCCACTATTAGACTCTTGCGTTAAGTGTTCGCCTGAGAGGCAGCAAACGCTGAGGGCTTGAGAATTGATGACACTCGTCTCGGAGAGAGCTTGTTAGTTTGCTGAGAGAGGCATTGGAGATGTGGGGAGATGCATCTTTGCTAAGGTCGGGGTTGACTAATATAGCTTTAACCGTAGCAGATATATATATATAGTTCTTTTCTGCTGACTGTAACTTTGATAAGGAACAATAGAGAAGGGATTTTGTTTATTGTTGTAATATATGCATGGTCATTTGGAGAAATAATACACTGGTACGTTGTGAATACAACTTATTCTACGATGATTTAGTAAAAAACAATGGCTAGAATTGCAATTCAGTTTTTGAACGATTGATGAAATCACATAGGGCATCATTTGAATACAAAGTGCAATAGAAAATCACCTGGGGTAAACTGTTCCATTTCGACTGGCTGTATTGGTAAAAAGAATACGTATGAAAATTCGGTTGTTCTGATTTATCCTCAGCCACCAGTACCTTTGATTAAAAAATAAATAAAATGAAAAAAAAAAATAATAAAACGCAGTCCACAGGATTTGTAAGGACAATTGAATGCATATACACTAGAACGTTATGAATAAAACTTATTCAACGATAATTGAATAAATACATAATCATGGCATTAGTTTTAACATGATCAATCAATTCACATGACGTGGTTATATGCTTGCTTTTCATAAATACCTTAATTTGGTTTTAACTGTTCGGTTTGACTTATTATATATATGATACAAGTACAGATTTACGTTATGTGATAGGTTCTTATATGTTCCCTTCCATTGCTTAGGCATTCAAAGATAAGTAAAAACAAAATGATTCTTTAGACTCGCGCTCTATACAGCGCGATTATCTTACTTTTAACATGTCGGCATCTGGATGATTAAAGCAATTGCATGTTATGAATAAAAATTATTGACACACATTCTTTGATCCATAAATGGTAACGAAAGTAGACTACACAATCAATCATTTGTCATAAATTAGGTGTTAGGAATTCTGCTACACAACACTTCATTCTGTTACATCTTATTTTGACTTCTGGAGTTGTAAAGAACGGCTCATTTACTTCGGCCGTTGGTGTTTATGTTCGGTACCATTTTCATCCATTGCAAATATACACACAACTAACAATGCATTATTTGGCTCGTGCACAATACAACATGTCTGCACGAAATAGTCGTTCATAAGCATACACCACGCCTCCAATACAAGTTGATTGTAGATGTTTATAATTACTACAGTTGTAATCTGACGTACAGAAATTATTTAAAGTGTATGCCTAAAAGATTTGATGCCAGCATTCCCAAATTTGATCCATCCACTTCAATATTCAATATCCGTGTATCATCAACATTGCAATGGCATGTTTGGCTGGCACTTCCCTGGAGTTTCCTTAGCATATATACTATCAATTGGTCAGCAGCCATGGATTCTGTACAGGATACATAGGCAGATCCAGGTTTTCGGAAAAGGCGGGGGGGGGGCGCACTTAAGGAAAAGAGGGGGCGCACTTACGGGATTTTATGAAAAATCCCCTGAAAATGAAGTATTTTGGTGGGAAAAGGGGGGCGCACACCCCCTGCGCCCCCTGGATCTGTCTATGCAGGATACGCCCCACAAAAATCATGGGAATGTAGAGAAACATTTTTACTTTCTACTGAGACTGAGATGTCTTTATTGTAGTAAAAAAATAAAATAATAAAAAAATAAGAGGAGGAAAAAATGCTTTTTGTGTGTACATGTGTCAAATTCAGTAACTTACAAAGTGGAGAATAGCCTGGTGTAAGTCTGTTGGACATGCGGCCTTCGGCTAATGTTTATGTCATCTACTGTGATGATTTTTAATACACTCCTCAGTGCATAGCACTTCATCAACTCTACTGGAAGCGCATCACCCATTTCTTCTGTCATGTACGTACATGTACAACCCATTATATTAGAGAATTGTTTCATGGATGTCATTTTTATGATATAGACAAATATTGTTTTCCAATATTTTTTTTTCATCCTGCTGACTGCACCATGTACGGTCTTGTTCTATTTACAAAATGTCATACGTTTTATACACAAGTTCGATAGTATAAATGTAAATGTATTTGATTTCAAGGTGAAAATATGTACCAGGTTTGACAAGGCTATTTCATTGGATAATCTTTACTCTAGCATTTGTGCCTTTGTGTTAATTGTAGGTCTAGTAAGTTATTTAATGTGTTTTTCCCAGTTTGCTTGTGGATACGATTTTATTGTTCTCTCTCTCTTTTCTATGGCAAGCAAGTAAGTTATTATTTGCATTCTTTTCAGGGTTCAACTCTACTATATCTTTTTTTATAAATAATTTAAACTTCATTAAATTTATTCACTTGATTGGAATGAACAAAAGTATTTATCCCTTCAAGATAAATGCAATAATAAATATGTTGTAATAAAGTATATTCACCAACACTTTTCTTTGTATAGTTTGACATCCGTCGGAACTAACTTGCTAGAAATGCTGTGTATAAACTAATCATACGTTTATTGATAGTGTATTGATTTATTGGTTTTGATACTTATGTATTTTATACTTATATCAGCTTCTGCATACAAATTAGGTCACTTTGGAACTAGACATCGAGGCGTCAACATCATTGTCATCATGCAATAAAGTCTAGCTAAATGGCATTCGGTTGATGATGACCCACAAGAACCCTTTTCAGCATACAACGTCAACGTCAGTACAGATCCCTAAAAAAAAAAAAAAAAAAAAAAAAAAAAAAAATGCTTTACTCGCACGACTCTACCAAATAACAGTGAGGTCTTCTCTCGGGACATTCCCGTCTGAAGCTCCTCAAATGTGGAATCCGGAGACACGTCCGTATCCCACCCCCACCGCCCCTGAGACCACAGTAATCATGCATGTAGACGTTGAATACAAGCCTCTCGTTTTGAACATACTATGCAAATTACTTAACATTTGTTGAGCAAGGTTCATAGCATATTGGAAACCATGTATCATATTGAGTTCGTTCTTTATAAATATGCTATATTTCAAATTCTATCATTCCGTGCAAAAAACACCGCCAATAATTTTTGTCTATTGATTTTTCAATCTCCTTTTTTTTTTTTTTTTTTTTTGGGGGGGGGAAACACGCTCCAAAAAAACTTTGTGCTGAGGTAAACGGAAGACACCGTATCAATACAGCCGCTGACCGTTCATGCTTTGCGGAGTGCAACAGTTTAGACGTAAAAGTCTACTAAACCCACCTCAAAACTATAGGAATCAGTGATCCGTCTCCCGGCGAGGCTCAGTTGGCTGCCTAAATTGCCTCTGAATGTTGAATGTACCAACATCATGATTTATTTTAAAATAAAATCTTGAAAATGTATTTTAGGTCATGATAGAATGGTGATTGAAATGATCATTCAATGAAAAAATGCCACATGCTGACGTCTGAATGATGGCGTACAGTCAAGCACACCATGAAATGACACTCCAATTTTCGTGGTAAATTCCTGGCATGGTATAAACCCTAACCCCCCTCTAAAAGTTATTTATTGATCTGCCTTTCGACTGTTGTCCTAATCAGAATACATATGGTAGGAACCACCGTACAGAGACCACCTCTCTAATGAGACCACTTGAGGTGGGACTGACGGAGGCCCTACTGGATTCTGCCCTGCAGTCACCAGATATCCGGTCGCCTCCTCCTATCTCCCCGGCCATCAGTCGCAGCCCACTGGTAGTAACCTCCGCTCTCTCTCTCCCTGTCTCACGCCCGCCCGCCTTGCCCCATATCTCGTCCCTCTACATTCACATAGGCTAACTTATAACCATTGGATGACAATCATCCATAATTACATTAGCCATAAGCTTTGACATTGGTGGGTATTAAGCAGTCCAACCCACCCTGTTTAGGGGCAGGCTGTGTGACTGCTTGCAGAAATGCTGACTACTAGTCAGGAAATAAATAATAGAAACTACTCTTATATATATATCAATGGTTAATGAATTATATATAAACGAGCATATAGAGATCCGTTCTTTATTAAGTATTACATTTTCTAAGATATCATAGAATTATTGGTTTTCTCATACATGCATAGTTATTTTATAAATATAAATAATTTATGTAAAGTTTATGGTAAAAACACGTGTTATTTTTTAAAAAAGTTCATAAAACAAGTTTTTTCTGAATTTATACATAACGACCTCCGAAATAATATGGTGTGCATGTTATTTTTATGTAGACTCTTAACGAATGGCGCTCGTGACACTGTGTGACATTTAGATTGTGAATATGGAACACATATTATAGAATTATTAGTTAAATTGTACCAAAGACAGAATATATTTCGTGTTTATATAACACATCCTCAGCTAATAATGAAACATTAATGTACACGATAGTACAAGTGCAGAGAAAGTATGTGAACAGTACATGCTAATCCTATTGTAGGTTAATCCTGTAATACAAAGCTGAGTCTAGAAGGGCCATATTAAGTGACCAATTAAATGACAACAACTTAATTATAGAATTCACTACCAAATATATTCATACACCTACAGTGATAAGGCACAGTGATTGATAAGTGATAAGGCTGTCAGTATAATTTATATAGGGCTCTATTTTTCATTAGATGTAATCATGCTTACAGTTTTATGTGTAATGGTCGACGGGTCGGCAGATAATGGATTAAGGACATTTTTTTACAAGAAGTGTGGGTCTTCAATTGAGTAAGAAAAAATGAACCGGTTGACGGGTTGATTGGTCAAGGATTATGGACAGGTTGATGAAACTTTAGAGGTCTACAATGAAGCTTTAATATGTACGAAACAAGAGATTTTTTTTTAATTTTTTTTATATTTTTGTTAGTGACAGTGAAGCTTTAATTTATTCAAAGCAATCGATTTTGGTCAATGCTTAATTATATTCAACATTATATAATAGTATTCAATGCTTAATTAAAAGTAGCCTTTATGTTAAAAATAGATAGTTCATTTTTGCCTTCATTTTGGTCAATGCTTAATTACAATCAATATCATACAATAGTATTCAATGCTCATTTATGCTTCATTTAGAATAGCCTTTTTAGTTGATTAATTTATTAAATATGTTTTATCATACGCAGACCCAGCCCCATCCTCAGCAATTCGGGTTTCCCCCGGTACACCCATCAATAAACAATTGATAGATGTTACCTTGCACGGCAAGATGATCCAGCCCCACCCTCTTTTTCACTCCAAAATGTCATTTTTATTTTTTTTTTTAAACTTTGTTCTAGTACATTTGTCTGAATTTCTGTATGTGCCAGTGTTGATAGACGAGCTACCGTTATCGACACGGGCAGATCATTTTTTGTCTTTTTTTCTTTCTTTTTTTTTTTTTTTGGGGGGGGGACATTTTGTCTTGTGGGGGGGTATGAAAGGGCTGTCAAAAGACTGAACCTATTTTCGTGTCTGAGCTAGTGTGATCCCTCCACACCCCCGAGGCTCAGTTGGCTACCTAGCCTGCCTCTGGAGGTCCATGTACCAACACCACGTGGCCTCCCCGTCCGATACACCTTAGAAGGTACTTAGGACATAAGAAAATGATCAATGAAGAAATGTACGTGTGAACGATGGCGTACAAGTCAAACGACGCCATGAAATGAAGTATTTTCGTCTAAAGGAGGGCATGGTGTAGGACCCCCACCCCCTCATGGATCTGCCTAGTATAGACCTTGACTTTATTCGAGGTTCCACTGTAATCGCTCTATCAGCTTCCGTATCTCGGGAGCCAGGAGACCAAACCGCCCATTCTCATAGTCGACATACGTCTTACGACAACAATCATCCATGAATACATTAAACAAAAAGATATGCAATTTAATTTTTACTCAACTAGGTGAATGGAACGTACTTGCTGACGTTTCACAAGATGACGGGCTGTGTCTTCAGAGCGGAATGAAAACTGCTCTGAAGAAACAACCTGCCATCTTGTGAAACGTCAACAAATACGATTCATTCAACTAGTTGAGTAAATATTGAAAATAAACATATCTTCAATATCACGCTCTCAACTTTAGTAACCTATTTCATACTTAAAATTTGTTGAGTAAGGTTCATAGCATATTGGAAACCATGTATGATTTTGAGTTCTGTCTTTGTAAAATATGCCTAAATTCCAAAATTAAAACCATATAATTACTAAATATCTCTATCTAAAAAGTATGTAGTTTAAAATAAATAATTTTTATTTTTAGATATATTTAGTAATTATATGGTTTTAATTTTGGAATTTAGGCATATTTTATAAAGAAAGACCTCAAAATGATACATGGTTTCCTATTTCAAGATCTCTGAATACAGTTGATAGACCATGCTTTTTAGGCGTGGGCTGTTGGTAGCGCGGGCCGGGCCAGTGAGGCGTGCGGGTCACGGCAGGGGGAGGGCCCGGGGCAGGAGGGAGCCGGGGCGGGGGTAACGGCGCGTAGTACGGGGGTGACAGGGGTAGGAAAGAGGTCACGGGCGTAGTACGCATGGTTCATAGATGGGAGGGTAACGGCAGTTAGTTTAAACATCTATGCACGTAACTTGGGCATGTATTTGCAGAATACACAGTTCCCAATCAGAGTGAATTTGACTGTTTACATTTAGAGTAACAAACTGTAATTAAGATAGCCATCAATGGTTTAATCGTATTAGTAGACAGTGATATGACATTTATATGGCAGTCCTGGCTAGCCCTTGTATCGGGTAAGCTATTAGACTGCCGTCAAAAAGCTTTAATGATTATATGTGTATATTCCTTCCAAATGAGCTAAGTCATTAGTTACACACGTGAAGAAAACATGCTGTATTATATGCTAGGAACATACAGAAATTTTTGTTTTTTTAACTATTAAACTTACAAATACATCTTAATATTATTATTTTTTTTAATTTGCATAGTTTAATTTTAAATATAAAGAAGTTAATCATATTTTATTATTGAAAAATAAATTCTTTGTGAAAAATGCTGGTAAACAAAGTTTCTTAGAATTTATACATAACGACCTCTAATTTTTTGGGTGCATGTTGCGTAGATTGCAATTGTTGATGGCTCCACCTACATTCAGTGGAAACGTATCAAATACGGGTGTTTTGTTTCTTGAAGCAAAAGCAACCAAACAAACAAAACCATACATGGTGTGGGCTGTTGGTCGCGTACGGGGTCACAGCAGGGGGAGGAGTCTGGGCGGGGGTAGTCGGGCGTAGCACGGGGGTGACAGCGGTAGGAAAGGGGTCTTTGGCGTAGTACGCACGGTTCATAGATGGGAGGGTAAGGGCAGTTAGTTTAAACATCTCTGCACGTAACTTGGGCATGTATTTCCAGAATACACAGTTCAGAGTATGATGGAAGAGACTATTTGACTGTTTACTTGTACAGTAGCAGACTGTCATTAAGACAGCCACAATGGTTTAGTCGTATTGGTAGACAGCTTAGTGATATGCCGACCCTGTGGTTGGCTGTAAAGTTGTTGAGATGGCAACGGAAGCCTTGCCAAAAATAACAGGTCTGGTTCCAATGGCTATCTAATGGTATTCTGGAAAGAATACATAGACCATGTCAAATCAAATTGTAGATGTTGATTCCGCCCCTGACGAAGGCTTACAGTTTCGCCAATGTGTCTAAACAGATTTGTGATAAAGAAGCACATTGATATAAATGGCCGGTTTTTCCTGTAGGAATTAAGCATTATATACGTGTTGTATTATACGTTGTTAGTTGAGGCAGAATCTTGAAAGAATGCCGAGACCACGGAAAGTCAAAATTGTACACCCCTGGCACCCAGCTTCGCCTTAAATCTGAAAACATATTGATCAAGATCCACCCCTAGTGTAGGATGGTGATGTATATTGGCCATACCACGATTTTCCCATTATATGGCAGTCCTGGCTAGCCCTTGTATCGGGTAAGCTATTGGACTGCCGTCAAAAAGCTTAGTTCAAATATTTTTAAGTTTAAGTGATAAGTGACTAACGCGAAGAAAACATGCCGTATTATATTCTAGGAACATACAGAAATCTCCGGTTTTTTTACTATAAAACTTTCAAATACATCTTAAAATAATTGTTCTTTTAATATGTGCAGAGTTTTATTTTAAATCTAAACAAGTTTATTATAATTTATTATTGAAAAATAAATTATTCGCGAAATATCTTGGTAAACAATGTTTCTTAGAATTTATACATAACGACCTCTAATTTTTTTGGGGGTGCATGTTGTGTATCGACTGTAGATTGTAATTATTGATGGCTCCACCGACATTCAGTCGAAACGTATCGAATACGGGTGTTTTGTTTCTTGAAGCAAAAGCAACTAAACAAAACAAAACCACGCATGGATAATAATAATAAAAAAAAACATAAACCCGGCAAATACGCAGCAAATTATAGCAAGCCTACAGCACGTATGGATCGTTTCTGGAAGCCAAACCAGAAAAAAGCTCTAATGAGTGTACAAGACAACGCAGACGACAGAGGTCGATGAGATCCACCCCCTGGGGACCCGTGAGACGCGTATTACAACAGGAGGAACATCCACAGCCTCGCTTTGGAAGGGGCTACAGTCCAACCTCCAATAACGTACGTCTAACGTTAAAAAGGGCTTGAAATCGGAACACGTTTGACGATAGTACGTTAGACGTACAAATCGGAAAGGTGCATTAGGTCACTTCTGTAGATATGCTCGGGTTTGTGGTAGAAACTAGAAAGAGTTTTATCTTTCGTGAATAGATGATCATTGTGAACCTCTGTAAAGAGACAACCTCTGTATTGGGATGAGTTGGGATGAAATTTCCGTCCATGGGTGGGATTCGAACCCACGACGTCTGGTTTGAGATGATAACTGACCAAGTAAGTAGGCTGCGGGTTACAGAGACAATGGTTCGTGCGTGTAACCTTTTAAAAGCCCGCTGCTTGGGATGATGCTATCATTCTGGTCTCACAACCTTGGGGTCGTGAGTTCGAGTCCCGTAAGGGCCACTTGATATAGTAACATGGAAGATGTCTCTTCAGCTATGTCAATACAGTGGTAGGCGCTTGCTTGATAGAACAGTGTGGGTAGAACTGAATCTGGAAGCAGCACCCGGGTGGTTTTGATTGAGAGGATCTACTGTAATGACACCCACAGCCTCTTTTTGACATCTACAGAAGAACCTCCAGATAGACCACTTGTAAAGAGAGGCCGCCTTTATAAAGATAGCACAGGTTTGCTCTTTAAGACACCAGCCCCAGCCATTGCTGAAAGACAACCTATCCACTGAGACCTGTCTTTGGGTGATGTTAGTCTTTATAGAGAGGTCGCTCTGTGTTCTCAGCCCTAGCTTCGTTGTGACCTGATTGTTTGTCCAGCAGGGATGTTCCCATACATTGTGTTCGGTAATGACCGTCATTATTTAACCTGCCAACTTAAGCCAGTGGACAGAGATGTGAGAATGGCAACTTTCTGATGTCTAAAGCTCTGCTTGATCAATAGGAAGATGTTCTTGGCTGTATTAACTAACACCAGGAGAACCATTTGTTTCTGGGTGATTATTCAATGCACAAATTACTTGGGGGAAAGGAAGTGTAACACTGAATATGTTGCGTGAAAGAGTTCACCGTAGAACGGACTGAGGAGAGTAGTCACCATCAATATACATCATTATATCTTCAATGAAGACCACCTCTTAATGATCATGAAACTTCCTGAGCTGCTCAAATCTTATTTAACTGAGCTGTCGTGAGTAGCGCCTTCATGGTGACACCCCTAGTTAAAGAACTAACACAGAAACTTATAAAAAAAAGTAGCCTATGTATAAAAGTGGTCTTGTTAGAGTGTTTTTGTCTTCATTATCAAGTTTGGGAATGGACAAAATGGGTATTATTATAGAGATGGTCTCATTTTAGAGGTCATATCTTCGTTGATGTTGCGACTGCACACAATTGGTCATTTTATAAAGATCGTCTTATTAATAGAGGTGATATCTTTATTATAAATATTGGGCCTGCACAACATGTGTCTTATTATAGAGATACTTTCTTTATTTTTAAGACTGGGACTGCACAAAATTGATCTCTGAGATTGTCTCTGAGTGTGACTGGGAAACCTCCTGAGCTGCTCACCGCTTACTTAACTGAGTATCTGAGCAGCAGCTTTCTCGCCTCCTCCTCCAGTTAAAGAGACGGCCACTTAGCGGGAAGTGGTCACTTACGGGGAAAGCCCTCTCGCGTGACGGGAATCCCCTATTAGGTGACGTCATTTGGTGATGGACTCTTAATTTGGGGTCTTATTGTTGTTCAGTGGGGGTCTGGGCTTTACGCGGGTTGATTTTGACTGATTGAAGATGTGTTTAAAAGCATTCTGATGGAGGAGGGCTGACATTTTAGCACTTTGTACAACTTGTATACCTGTTGGATATGATCTGTTTGGCGATGGACTCTTTAGTTTGGGGTCTTATTGTTGTATAGTATAGGGTTTAGGCTTTAAACGGGTTGATCTTGACTATTTGAAGATATATAACATGCATTAGTGTGGAGGAGGTTTGAGACTTTAGCACTTTTGAGGAGAATAGGATTTGGATGTTATCAGACAATAGCATTATTCTATAGCACAACCTACAAGAAGACCGGCCTCACGGGGTCTCAATAGGGAGGTGAATGGGATGTTAGGGTGTGCAATCTGAAGTTTGGTCTTATTGCTGCTTACTGACAACATATTGAGCAGTAGATTCCCACTCACTGAACATCTATATGAATCTAATTAGCTTTCTCAGATATTTTTCACATTTTGCAGGCATTGCTTCAACCTATTGGTTCATATTGAATGTTTTAGAGTTATTTTGAATACATGGGTGTAATATATTTTGCCACATCAATTCTCTCGTATTAACATTACAATGCAAATCAAGATGGAACCGACTTGTGAATGTCTAACAAGTTGATTTGATTTGCGTTGAGTAGAGGCAACTAGATAACTTGGTTGGATTGTAGTCTCATCAACTTTACTCAGCCTTCAGTCTGTTGGATACGGGGTCTTATTCTCTGTGGGTCCACTGTGGCTTTATGTTGGTATCAGGTTAAAAAGGGTTCTAACTTTTGAGATCTAAATACTTTCAAAGTTGCTAGAGACATGCAGAACGTCATTGCACACAGCCAAAGCTTCAATGTCAATATTGCTTTATGTGCAAAATGAACAGAAATGTACAAAGCTGGTATTCTATATGAGTGTAAAATATATTATTCAATTCTTGTGCACGTTTACAAAATGTGAATATCAAGGTGTTTTACATAAAAATAATATAATGGTGAGTAAGTGAATAGATAAGCAATAGACTAGTATGAATTACATTTAAGTGAACAAAAATACGTGAGTATTTCATCAATTTTACAAAGCACAGAAAACAGTGCTTGTACCCCACCCCCCACACACACACCGTGCCCCCCCCCCCCGACCGCTCTATTTGTTATTCATTGAGCAGCTCAGTGGGAGCGCTGACGCCTCCGATGAGGCGTGACGGGAGAAAAGATCCGGTTATCTCCCACCACAGCCGGCGCCAGGTCACAGTCCAGCAGCATCTAGCAATGTGCCTCCCTTCTTTGTGAATTGAACGAGATTTGCGACATATGCAGCATGTGGTCGCATTTCCTTGTTTTCTGTTCTATTTCTGCTGCTTTATAATCAAAAATAAAATCTAATTCATGTTGGTCCAAATTTATTTATACATGTTTCAACACCCCCAGTGTCCTTTTCAATTTAAATTAAAAAATTCAAATACCAGTTCCCAAAACATAGAATATTACAAAACCAAACAACAATGCCAATCAAATTTTAAACCATCTCTATACCAAAATATCATTTTATACCAAATTATACCAATAGACGCCCATCACTCTTTGTTCTGAGAAAAGGAAAATCTTTATGAATTAAACCTTTATTTCATTTATCCCCGGTGATTTTGAATTTTTTGTCTTTTGTATTGCTTGAGTAACTTCTCTCCATCGATGTCTGCGGTTCCTCTGTTTGATTCGATTCTGTTGGATTCGGAGTACGTGTCTCCTGTGTCTCCACCGATCTTCCTGCCCACTGGCTCGAAATAAGTCTTCTGTCATCCCCTTTCCATCTGTAATGATTGTTAGCATCTAGCCTAGGTTCTCAAATCTTCTCATTATGTTGCAAACTGGTTTATAACAATTTATGATGTGAAAGCTACAACGATATCACCTCCATAAAAAGGTCACTTTTATAACCACTCTATTTATAAAGAGACCACCTCATAAAGAAAAAAGAGACCACCTCTATAAAGAGACCACCTCTAGTCCTCTACAATGCAAGAAAGAGACCATCTAGCATATGGACCACACCGCCGGGTTGTTTTAATAAACAAGTTGTACCACATACATGCGTCCGTTCTGCCCTTCCAAATTGTCGTTTGGGTATTATTATAATCTATATAAGCAAATCCCCAGATTATCTCCCCCCCCGGCGGCCGGATTATCACTGAGGCTGCTATCTCTCCTCCCCAGCCGGCCGCTTGCTGAAACCTTACCCAGGCTGTTTTCATTGAGATTAACTTCTCAGCTCGTATCTTTAACCTCCAACCTTTTCATTATTAGCAGCATCCAGCAAAGCCTCTATTGATATGCAAAATACTACATGCACTCTGGGATTCAATAGAAAAGTGTTCTGTTGATGAAAGGTCTTCTTTTATAGGTGGTCTTATTTGCAGGAGGTGTGAACGACATGTGACATAGGTGACTGACTTCGGGTATTAGTTCGATGTTACCATCAGGGACTAAACAAGGGAAAGTTCAATGCGTCATGACTCAATTCACCAACATCACTACATGAGTTGTTGACTTTGTTACATGCTTTTCCAATGTCAGTGGCGTCATTAACTTTTGAACGTATCCAATTTCATGTTCACAATTAGCAGTAATGAGTTCCCGCCGGGAGATCCGATTTCCGAGATAAAGCAAAAAGCTCAACGCATTAATAGGATGTAATCTTGTGCTACAGTACAGCCTGTCTGTATGGACATCTGGGTGAAATACAGTCGAACCACCCTATTAAGACTGCAAGTCTCTTTGAGAAGTTTTGATGCCACGAGAAATGGTCTTATTGTAGAGGTGGTCTCAATAAAAAGGCGATATCTTAACGAAGATTCACGCTTGTCTACGTATGAAGGCTTCAAACCATGATAAATTGTATTATTGTAGTGGTGATTTTAATAGAGAGATCGCACTGTATTTAAATGCATAATTGCGTTTCCTGTTTCCTGTTTTCATGAACCATGATCTAGAAATAGCAACGCATATGCGTGACAGAGTGAGAAAACACAATACAAGCCAACAAAAACACCAGTTTTTGGCTCATCTGGCCTAATGACATTATAAGTCAGCGAACTGACACAAGCTAAAGGTGGGGGACCCGCATCATCTAAACACATAGCCTCCTAATTTTTGTTTATTTCATTTTGCCTTTTTTAACTTACAATTTATTTATTTCTATACAACTGAATACAACATAGGAAAAAGGGCTAAAGTGCAACCAATACAAAAGTACAGATCTAAGTATCATATATGTGTACAGATTAAAATCAAGACAGTATGTTATCAATATATCTAATGTTGAGAAATGCAGCATCTAAGTTTTCTTGCATTAGTTTATCATATAGGAGATTTTCTCTGCCAATTAAGTTAATATTCTTCCACAAAGGCTGCTTGATTGTAGACGAGAGACATTGAACCCGTCATCATCTAATCCTACCGCCTCATCAGGCTCTTACTCAAAACATCCTCCAACCTTTTGTTAGTCACAAACCTCCAATAACAACTACAGTACAACTTATCTATTTGGCCCACCAGATGGTATGCATCAAATAAACTCAAACAGAGAGGTGGTCCTTTTTATACTTTTTTTTGTTGTAGTCTCTTTTGGAGGTTTGGATCTTTGGTCTTATCATTGCCCATGAAGACCAACTGAGAGGTGTTCTTGGTTGGAGGTTCTAGACACCCCTGTAACAAGGCAGTGAACCCATCATCACCAGATTTAACCCTATAGCTCCCTTGTTTGCCACTTTGCAATCTCCTCACACTCTCACACAATGTATTACACGCAGCAGATTAGTCATTGCTCCGTATATTGCCTATTTATCTGAACACAGTGGCAAGACAACGTAATGATAGGTCACATGATGCAATGAGGCAATCTCTGTAATAGAAAAGGCCGCTCCCATAGTTAGACGTGCATGAAAGGCCATAAAGAGACGGTCTTAATAAAGAACATATACCATATTAAGAGACCACCTGTATAATACGAAAACCTTTGTCATGCATATAATGTATAATAAACCTCCATAAAGCGACCACCTCTCTAATGAGTCCCCCTGAATCCAACTTCTAACTTACTAGAGAGGTTCTACTGCAATGCAAGGCAGCAAATTGCCCCTCTCACCCCCAATGACTGTATATTGGCTTGTCCTTTGAACATCTCTCATCTGGGAGACGCTAATGATCGCTCCAGGCCTTGGCGGCTGCTATAGGATTCACCACGTTACCGAGTCTCTGTTCTCACTGTCAGTGAACTGTCTCTGATGATTTCTATAACTCATGGTATTATCATCATCAGTGAGTCTTGTATGTATTCTCATGCTAGGTCAGGAGATGATAACCATAGGGGCGAATGTTGTTTTGTTTATGTTGTTATTCAAGGAATGCACGTGTTTGTGTGTTTTTGTATGTTTTTTTTATTCTTCTATGAACAGATTATTGTAATGACCGAGAACAATGTCAAGTTGAGAACAACGTTATGGATGATTAAAGTCATTTAATCATCAATAGCGTTTCTAATAACACGTCCACAACTATTTCACACAAAATACATGTAGCATGAAATACGTGAAATCCAACATAATGTTAAATCATTGGCCTCTCGTCCAGAATGTTCGATACGCGTGTGAAAGCGTTTGCCGTGGAGCCGACAATGCTCCAATTGTGACAAACTTCAGACTTCACGGTGACAGCACCGGTTCGGTTTACAGCAAACTGTTAGGACGCGATTTGCATGATGCTGCCAATTGGTGGGATGAAACGGGTACAGTGCAACATCAAATAAGACCCACTCCTGCGATAGTGGTCACCTCTATAAAAAAAAACACCATTTTCTGAAGCCATAACCTTTTGAAAGCGACCAACATGAACTTCTGTAAAGAGACCACCTCTCTACAGTGATCACCTCAAGCCATTCCATTGTGGTGTCAACAGAGAGGTTGTACTGTATGCGGAATTGCAAATCGAGAAATTGGAGGCGGAAACGATGACAGAATCGGTCGCTAGGCGGCGCGCGCAACAGCGCATGCGCAAGTCAGCCGGAAGTCCAAGATGGCGGCCAGACAATGTCACCATTTCCGGGTAAACGATCGTGATGGGAGCGATAAAAAGGGGTGGACATTTAAGACAGTGCGGTTGGAAAGATCACGATAAGTTGTGTTTATTGCTTTGAGAACCTCTTTATCAATAATATTAAAGCACCATTTGTTTAAGAAGGCCAACAAGCGTACATGAACATTTAGTGGAATGTACGCTAAATAAATTGTATTGTATTTAATTGTATTATCAAACCTACGCGGCTCAAGTGGTCTCAGTAGTGAGGTGGTCTCTTTAAGGAGGTGCATGTTGTTCTGTCTATGAGAGACCATGATGGAGAAAACGCCTTTAATATAAAGGTGGTCTACTCTTGGAATTAACGCTGTACCTTTGTTTGTAGCTAGACTGATTCACTTCTGTCTGAGGCCGTGTAAGAAGCTTTATTGCATTACTAACTGAAGACGTCAATGCCTCGAAGAAGCTTTCTAACTAACTATTGGATTATAGCCTCGTTCTTTCCGTGATGCTCTGAATCATGTTTGTAAAATGACATGTTCTTTCTTTTCCCTGAGTAGCCGCAACATGTGAGAAACACAAGGAACCACACCTCACCTATGTTACACCAATAATTACAGACCTACAAAGTGTCCATCCTAGAGGTGGTCTTGGTGGGAGGTGATATTGAATCTCCAATTAAGAGCACTTCTCTTTTGAGACCACCTCTATAATAAGACCATTTTTAACTGTCACAAACCTTCATAAAGCTACCAAAATGAAGCCCCATACAGCGTCCACCTCTCTAGTGAGACCACTTGAGGGTAATTCCAGCTGTGGTCTTAATTCGTCGGTTCCACTGTTGTCTCTCTGCGCACCATTGTGTATGTATAACACTAGCCTCGGACAATACCTGTCCCCTGGGTGATGTAAACATTTGAGTAACTCAATTTCGCTCATGTAGCCCCTCTAGGACACTGCACACATACAAAGCCTCCTTATACTCACACCCATTTTTCACTCTCACAGCTGCCCCTTGTTACTACAGTACAACCTCTCTATCACGACCACATGTGAAGGTCTAGTCGTAATCAGACATGAGAGCATAGTGAAGGTTAAGGGTGGTCTATTTTATGGAGGTTCCTTATTAAGATTATGCCCTTAAATAGTGATACGTTCTAGAGATGTAGTCTTAAGTAAAGCTCATATTAGTGTTCCCTCTCTTCAAAATGATCTTTTTATATTACTTTCTGAGAAAGACTACCCCTTGAGTGACGTTAACATTTGAGCGACTCAACTCCCCTTATAGCCCTGCGCGGACAAAGAACAAATGCAAAGCGCCCCAAATGCCCATCATTCTCTCCTCAGCTGCTCGGGATATTAACACATTTTTCCCCCCCCCCCCCCCCCCCCCCCCCCCCCACACACACAGCTGCGGCCTTCACAGTGTACACAGCAGCTGTGAACCAGGGTGAAATATGTGGCCAGGGGGGCGTTTTGTTTGGATTGACTCATTTTTCATCCCTAGCTTTGTATCGTACACGAAATGAATACAGAGGGTTTGCAAAAAACGTTGTTATTTGTTGTGTGTTTAAATTGTTTTTGTTGTTTCATATGGAAAAACGTGGCTTACATGTTCTTTTTTCTAATTTCAGGTAAGACGCCAAGCTTTAAAGGTCTCCAGGGGTAAGTCGATAAGTCTTTGTAAACTAATATCAATTTGGGCCTAACTATTTAAATAACTGGCAAATTTGTTATATTAAAACATCAATTTATTAGCCTTTCACCTCCAAACGCTGCTGTATAAATCGCGTCCCTCAACTCTCGCGTCATCTCGCGTAATCTGGCCACCCGCGAGACTGGGCGAGACTGGGCGTACGCGGTTTGCCGCCAGCTCGGCGCCAGGCGCGCGCCAAACGACGCCGGCGCCCGGGAGACAGGAAATCGAGTTAGCCGCTATTCAGGGTTTGTCCGCGAGATTTAAAGTAAAACCTCCATAAAGAGAATGGTGCATAATTCTATTACAAATATAAGCGCGTTCAGCAGAGGTGGTCGTTATCATAGTTACCCTGTCCGCGGGTGTTAGGGCTGAGGATTATCGGATTATCTCCATGACCCATGGTGTTATTGCTTCATTGGGTGGAGCAGAGGGAGTCTGGGGGTCTGGATTTGTTAACCAATCCCATAGGCTGCTGGAGCAGAATTCTATGACATAAACAAGTTGAAATCTTCGTCTTCATCTGCAGTAGAACGAAGAAAGGAGACTCGAGTCACATGCCGCAAATCTTTGGTTTAAGGACCTATCAATCTTATGTGCTAGTAGGGTCTATTGGAGGAAATACAAGTGTTGAGATCTTCACGGCATCAGCAGCAAACGTTAAGCATATATTGTGACTAAAACACCCAACACCCGCCTGTTTGATGTTTGAATCTATTAGAAACGTCTAAACTGTTGGAAGACCTACATTGACTGTGCTAGTGCCAGTGTAAATTAATACACGTGCAGAGACCAGACATCGACTCCAACTATCTATTGTGATACGCCATTTAACACTGGCTATCTGCAGTCTGTGGGAAATCCACACGCGTTTATATTAGCATTAGAGGACATCTGATCTACATGATAGACGGACCCAGATACAATAGGTGGTGTACAGATTGAGAAACATCCGGTTACGGGGAGGAAAATACTGCAGGAATTCTGTATTACAACCACAAAGGCCACGTGAGAGGTGGTCCGTTTGTGGGGGTTCCAATGGTTCAGAACCACGAAGAATTGGCACGTTATTAGAAGTGGTCTCTTATTAGAAGTGGTCTTAATTGGAAGTTCTACTCTACAGTGAAACCTCTTTTATAAGGTTGACATGGCTCTTACGGGGCCGTCGGTTGGTCTTAATGTAGAGGTGCTACTGTAATTCTATGTACATGAACACTTTGCTTTGCTGTAAGCTCGTGTCTTGACGTTACACACTATAGCTGTGACTTTGTGATGATGTCTTTTGCTTTAGCCTTGCCACAAGAGAAGTGAGCTCATCTTTCAGATACAGTGTGATAATACATGTAGGAGCGAATGTTTTTCAATAGGCCTAGTTTAAGGTTGATGTGTCTCAAGTCTCCATTGTTTATGGAAAAATAGAAACCATAGAATTAAAGGACGCACCAATATGACTATAACCCCTGGATTACGTATGATATATCTAGATCAATAAGTTGTAAAAAATAAAATATATAAATAAGGAGAATAAGAAAACTAGAGACAAAAGGAATAAAAACGGAATAGGCAATCCCAACGAAAGAAAATCCACTGGAATTCCCCGCAGCAGCAGCCTCGTTATCGTCCTCCTGATGACGTCATTATGTGGCCCATAAATCCCGGATTATCGGGATTATCGTCTCTGGGGGCGGCCGGCGGCGGGATGATGAGCGTTGTTGCGCTGTTACCATGATTGTCGAGATTGCTGTAGATTGTGCTGTTTTGTAGGGTGGGATTTATCCACTTTTTGTATAAAAGGGTTTGTTGATTTGGAATACAACGTTATGATCTTATTTGGCTTGAATTTTGTGTTCTATTTTTGCTGTGTTACTTTCCAAAAAGTAGCAATTGCGGAAAGCAACCCAGCCCAAAAATCTACGTTATAATTTGTTTGATAATTAGTTCTGAATCTGGTATTCAGCATGTAAGATTGCTATATTCATCGTCACTGTCTTATGAGTGTTTTTATCACTGAATTAAATTCACTTTTCAAAATACTCATTTACGGAAGACCACCTGCCAAAGAGACCGTGTACCAAACCAGACGTTGCCTGTGGATGCCGAGTGGTCATCGTGTGGTCATCTCTCACGTAGATAGCCTTGGTACGGACACTGCCATGGTAACCTCGCAATTGGCCGACTCCAGTCGAGAGCCACAGCCAATCAAATTACCTGATAGACACAGACTGACAGAGCAGCATGGCGGGTGTTTTGGGAGAGTGGTGGGGTGAGTAGGGATACGGGCGGCTGGGAACGTATATTGTGTCCACCAGTCACCAGTACAGTACCACTCTAACTGCCAGGGGCATTGGTGAAAGAGGCTGCATGCAGACACTGGCCTGCGGGAATGTCTTTTGTAGTGTGCAATATCTTGTAATTTGAATGATAAACACCAAATAGCATTCTAATCCTCAGAGCAAGTCACATATCTGTGTGATGTTAAATGAAAAGAAGCTGATGTGTGAATGTTCCTCTGGTGAAGTAGGATGACCAAATAGATGACAGTGCAGAAACTGTAGATAGAGAAATAGCATACGAGTCTTATCCTTCTCCTGCTAGAACATAATACATGCGCCACGACAGCCGGGTATTTCCATCTGCTGTAACCTGAGGCATGCAGCAGCTCATGTACACGCTATTGCGGCTTCAATCGCATGTACGCAGACACACGTAATTCAACTCCCTGTGTAGTCTTATGGACATTATACCGTGGCTCTAACGGTATTCGGCAAGACGACGACTCTGTCAGTCATATGATGATCATCTTGCCTATGCCCGTAGGGAGGCTAAGATCATGAAGACTAGCCAGTGTCGTTTTGCTTCCTACACGCCTGTTGGCAAGGGGACATCACTATACTTCCGGTACTGTACAATTATGTGGTTATATAAGCCATTGACAAACACAACTGTCCTGTTTGTGTGTTTTATACATCAGAAAGCACAACTATTGAGTCGGCTCTGCTCATGCATTCACCAGCCCCGTGAATCTGTGCAGACTGAGTATTGAGCACGGCTTGTTATTGAACAGCAGAAAGATAAAAGAAGCCTCAATAAAAACACTCCTGTTGGAGGCACAAGCTTGTGCATAGATATATATTATCATATGTGATCTATCACTGTTAATTATGGCATTGCCAGTCACTTTTAGTATGATCTTATTTGGTGTGTAGCACTTGGTCTCATTGCATTGGTGTTGATTGCATTTCATGTCATAGAGCAAATTGCATGTCCAAAGTGAAAATGTTTGGAATACACTTAGCCCTATGAAAATAAATGAAAATCACCAACCCATTGACACATTCAGTATAGTCTTATACACATCAGAGAGCAAACTTGTGGAATAAATTCATGTCACTCAACAACCCATCAAGCCCAATGAATCTGGGCTGCAGCTATATTGAACAACACAGAAAAAAAAACAAGTCACACTAAAGGTCGACTCTTGAAAATATGTGCTGGAGGCACAACCACGTACATAGAGAGATATACTCCCATTCGTGCAATTTAACAAATAATTATAATTCTTCTCTCTTTACTCTTACACTTCAGAGCAGCAAGACTTGTGAATTTATAAACTCATGAATACTCAAGAACACACCAATTCGCCATGAATCTCAGCGAAGCACTTATTGAATAGCTCATAAAAAACAAGTACACTAAATGGTGACTATTTATAACATGTGCTGGAGAGCAACACTCCCATACATGCAATTTAACTACGAATATCTTCACTCTTTAATACACCAGAAAGTAAACTTGTGTTATAAATTTATGTCACTCAACAACCCACCAATTCGGCATGAATCTGAGCACCAGTTATTGAACAACACAGCAGAAAAAACAGTGGGCTCTGTTTATACATAGAGAGATAAACTGCCATTCGTGCAATGTATCAACTAATTATGGAGTATTTCTCCACTCTTACACATCAGAGCACCAACACTTATCAATTTATAAACTCATAAATACTCAACAACCCACCAATTCACCATCACAGAATCTGAGCTGCAGTTATTGAACAGCACAGCAGAATAAAGCTTTGGGCTCTGTAGAGCATGTGCCGGTCGGGCGTACAGACCACACACTTAGTGGTGCAATACTGGTGAGTAGCCACAGTACTCAGCTCAGGCTGCTGCTGTAATATTGGCTGGTGAGCAGTCGGCGGTAGTGGCATTAACAGCTCGTAACCACTGCGTGTGTGTGGTGGGTGGGATCTGGACGGCTGGTACCGTGATACAGCGTTGTATGCGGTTATATGTTATGTTATTTGCTGATACATTTTCACATTTTAGTCCTCTGTTATAAAGCTGTGTGTGTCACATCATAACACAGGCTTATGTGTTGTTTACTGGTCTATTTTCATATTTTAGTCTTCTGCTATATCATATATACGTATGTCTGTATGAATGTGTGCTGCTCTACATTAACAGTGTGTATGCGATCGTAGAACAATACAACTCTTGTGTCTTGATGTATGCTCTATTCGTGCGTGAAGCCACGTGCTGTGATGTTGGGCTGGGTCTTTGGAGAGATGCTGTCACGGCTGCTGGGATTGCGTATATATACCTGTACATTATAGGCTTGGTAAAGCATAGCGCATTGACAGAGAGAAGTGTTGCACAGTGTCCATGTTCACTATTACAGTAGCAGCTGGTAGCCACATACCGTTCAGGGCTGGACCTCTGGGATGGAGTGCTGTTACGACTGACTGCATGAACAGATATAGAGATTGGAATGTACACGCAAGGAAGAATCAAGCTTCTCTATCGCACATCATTTCACCAAGCATATTTCTACCACGATATACACAGCTGAAGACAGGTTTTACAACCCTAAGCTTCCATTTGGATATATCAAGTGGCCTTGGAGGGACTCAAACTCACGACCCCAAAGTTTTGAGACCAGAATGATACCATCATCTCAAGCAGCGACTTATATCTATCGCAATAGAACTGTGCTTGCTAAAAGATGTGAGAGAGAATCTTGAAAATGGCTTACAACCGGAAGACAGTTTTTGCAGCCTATACGCTTCCATCTGACTACATCAAG
>CM032659.1:35131632-35148481 GCA_019095985.1 Streblospio benedicti | reverse complement strand
ATGTTTCTAACTGATTCTAGTAGTATCTAGTTTTTGGTCTGTATCATCTATTTGAGCGGACCATATCTATTGTTCATGACTTAGGCATTGATTTGAGCATACTTGCCATTGACTGCTGATCTACTATATGTAAATGTACTTAAATATTGTCCACTTGCCAAAATAAGCAGCGTAGTTGATGAGTCTAGGTGAGTATTCCCATTAGTCAAAGATCTGAGGTTTCATCAGGGGGCTAACTAGACTTTTCATAAACCCACCTCCTGGGTTCTGATAAATGTTAGCGCCTCTACCAGGATGTTTTTTGTTATAAGCTTTTGTAATTTTATGGAATCTTTTACATGGGTAGCTTATGTCAATTTATGGAACTTTTTCACAGGTAGCTGCTGTTGTGTTATAGATTTACACTGGGACGCTTCTGTCGCCCACAAGATTTGGGGAATGTTAGGACTTAGGGGATTGCTAAGGAGCGTAGATTGTGTGTTATATGGTCACTGATGATGTAGCTTGTGTTGTACTGCCCACCAAAACCAGTCAGTTCGCTTCTCATTATAGTATTTGTTTATGAAAAACAGTAGAAACTCTCTATTAAGAGCACCAAGGGACTGAACACAGCGTCTGTTTCTGAAAGTTCAAGGTGATCTTTTCAAAGGGTTCAGGCCACAAACTATAGGGGTATTATTGAGGTGCTTTCAATAGAGAGGTGGTCTTAATAGGAGTTTATGCTGTATTTGTTTATTATTTTTTGTAAAGTCATGACATATGTCAAATATTCATCTGATAAAGTTTTAACAATTTGATCTTATGCTTTCCCCGCATGTTTGAATATAGTTGACACCATCATTGATAACTAGGCAAATTGGTTTGGTAGAAAACATCAGAGACAATTGAAAACTCTCTAGCAGATCTATGGCTCAAAATTGTGAGAAAAGCAAAAGATTGTAATTCATGATGTAGTGTTTCTTTAGACCTACATTTTAATGCACAGTTATTGTTTCCATTGTCACCATTTTCGCTTCTCGTATCATAGTCAGTATTGTTTATCAATTGAATTGTACAGGCACATATTTGTTTTTATTTATTGTGAATTATTGTTGCTGTTGAATAAAGTTCACTTGAGAATACCATAACATGTGTGTTTGTTCATTTTATTGTTGTTCAATCATGACAATGTCATGCACATTTATGCTACAGTGCATTTACAATTTTAAAAAAGTATGATTTCTGCAAAAACACTTAGAGAGTTCAACTCATTGCCATAACTAACGAATTCCTGATTTAAGACGCTATTTTAAATCCAAAACAGAGATCACACACAACTGCAATTTGTTCTTAAAATCTCTGATAAAATAGCTGACATTTCTTAATGATAAGCACACTAAGAATAGTATCACTCATTACGTTCCTTAAGACTTTGCTTCTCCATGACATTTTGTTGTCACGGACTGTTCAATGATATTATGGCAGCAAATATTACACCCGACAATAGTGTCCTTATAAAAAGAAAGAATGTCCGTGATAGTTGTCGACACATGTAAATGATATCTATTGTTTTTACCAACAGGTATTTGTAATCCAGCTCATTTATTAGGAGCGAGAACAAACCAGAAATAGAGAAATCACACCAAATGAGATCATATGTTGTGTACCAAATCAACAGACGTGTATACAAATAAACATTGACCATCATCAACATTGGCCAAGTCAACATTGTACACATTTACGACTGACACCAGATGGCAGATTTTGGGGATTTTATGTTTTCCTGCCTCCCGTTTACAAGGCTATAGTAGCAGCCTCACGAAAAACTGCTTTACTCATTTAGCATTTGACAGACATTTTATAATGACCTGCGCACTAAATGATGCGACAGAGTTGTGGCACGGATGGAAAAGCGGAACTGACCAGTTTCAGATTATAAACCTTATCAGTTTATATTGACAAAGAATGAACTAATCAACAAAGAACTACTATTAGGTGTTTAAAGACATAATGAGAGAACGAATATTGAATCAACAATTTATTCCTACAATAGACATTATTGTTGTTAGAAAATGCCTCAAAGGAAAATGATATCCGACTTCCCCGTCCGCGATAAATTAGGCCATGAGACTGTTTTGCATATTCGCCGTAATTTTCGGTTGCGCTCACAACACCGTTGTAAAATATCGTGATATTTATTAATCAATTCGCAAGCCATAAACATTCATGCACAAAAGGAAATAATGCACCATGGCCTCATATAGTCCTGTGTATTTGGTAAATTGCAAACTGTATTGATTCGTTTTATACCTCCACTAGATTCACTTCCCGTTTAATTCTCAAAGAGCAAAATAAGACAAATAATTGTTGAATTTATTAGTATTTCTATGTAGTGTCAGGTTTCGAAATACTGAGACGGAGATATTTTGAAAAATTTACCCATGAACCGAAATTCGATTGATGTTTTCTGTTTTATCTACATTTGAATTCCATTATTAAATATATATATATGCGTAATGCAAACCCTATAACCGACACTAATATGATCATAGACACAATTGGGGACTGTTCCTAAACGTGTCTAATGCACCAGTATATTTAAGTTACATTTTGTAAGCATTATTTTAAAATTCTCTGACAAAATTGCCATAAAGACTTGTGTAGATAATTCTCGAATTCAGATTACGTTCTCCTGCAGGAGCGCCAGTCAGACTTCAACGAAAGTTATTGCCAAACACAACCTACAGTTCTATAGAGATGAAACGTGCATAACAAAAACAATAAAATAACATATTTTGATGCAAATCAATAAGCAATTTATGAGGAGATTAACAAAAATATTTTCTATACCGAAAGCAACCACGTTATTCACATGTTCACGAATAATGAAAGGGAATTTATTTTTCATACTAAAATATTGACAAAAATAATTTTATCTGTAGCTGGTAGCATACACATTTTTTTATTTTAAGTGCCATTCCAGCCTTGAAAAACTAGTTAGTATGTGCACATGACGTCAGTATGATGTAGGTTTTACAATGGTGGTCACATCTGCTACAGCTCTTATGAAACAATACACGGATAAACGTAGGCAAGACTTGTATTGATAGACTTGACGCATCTATACTATATTGTTTTCATTCGTTCGTTGCATATCAAACACGCAGCAGTTAATTATACAGTATTGACTTGGATTATTCGTTTCTCACTGTACACAGATTTGCAATTTGGAGGATAGTTACTGGAGGAGTATATGATACATCACATTAGGGTGAACTGTTTGTATGTAAGTGATAAGTGAATAACTAAGGGTATATTTTCTTAGTATGTAATTATGAATTGGCCACAACTTTATTTCACTAAAAATAGTTTCAAACCAATAAGTTCATTGTCAATTAACATACAAAAATGGCTACTCCTCAGTCAATAATAATTTACATTAAATAATAGTATTATAGTGCAAAGTTTATTGAATTGTTTACAGTATTTATAAACAAATCTACAGCATCAATGGAATTAGTCCACAATCATATAATGCTAGATTCATCATTGCATGATAAGAAAAAAATATATTATGAGACCACATACAATATACATTTTTTAAGAATTACTGTCAAAATACATCCATTGGGAGCTAAATAAACTTTAATTCAAATTTTGGCAATCACTTCACTTCCTTATGAATACAGATGATTATTGACTTCTATCTAAATGGTGGGTATAACAAGAATTAAAAGCAAGTAATATATTATTACACACACGAATTATGGGCGCATGATTCATTATATAATTTCAACATTTCTTTCATGTCTTATTTCGAACCTGAATCAATTCATAATCTCAAATAACTATTAGAAATACAAACTAAAAATTTCAACATTTTCAATACAATATTATCCTCTTTAGAAAAAGTAGAATCAAATGAAACATTTATATAAAATGATCAATGAGTATGAGTCTTGTGGAGCCAATTTAAACGTCCATAGAATATCTGCATATCAATTACATATCAATAACGGAATTCTACCATTATTTTGGTTCTTTCTCATTTAGTTTTATCTATTTGTAATGTTGGAAAGAAGACTACAGTCTCAAACTTTGATGATATGTTTATAATTTTTTTGAAATCTACAGGTTTGTATGGTGTTTATAAGCACTCTGGTGATTTAATGTTGACATCAATGTACCAAAGGCACGGGACTCTTAGAGGCAAAGAAAAACAATAAATGGATGACCATGAGCATAATATTTCAAAGGTAAAAATAAAATAGTGTCTTATGGAATTAAGGACCGTCCTTTAAGGACCGTAATTGAACTCAAGTGTGTGGCCAATAATTATGAAAAAATCCTAGCCTTAGAATAATATATCTTACAGCAAATGGAAACAAATCATTGATATGATTTTCGGTATCGAAGTATTTCTGTTATTCAACAGGTAACATAAGACAGTGTAGATTGATTATTTATTATTGTGACATTTTATATACATTACATTTACAGAGGAATTTTTGAAATACAAATTATACCCAGCCCATCTAGGAGCTTTTAAGTCTAGGAGCTTTTAAGTCACCTTAAATAAATTATATAAATTAAATTTATATGCATCATGAATATAAAATATATGGCATATGTGTAAAAAAAACATTTCAAATTCTTCTATATAACACATTTTGGCGGATATTCCATGCAACAACAAGCACACAGAGATTTTGCTGACTGATACACAGTATCCCATAAAATACTAATTACAAAAATCTAACCTGGTCAAAAGTCCTGATTTTTTGCACATTATATATAATACCATCAGTATGTTTAAGTACATGTACACCAAACTAATAAGAATCTCTTTCCAAAAAATCATATTTGATCCACAATGTACCATAGCTACATATAAAATCGAATAGAGTAGGCCTACAATACTACCGGAAAGTCCCATCACAGATGTTCAATATTGTTTATTACTTAATATTCGACATGTAAGGTTCATTGCAATACTATTTCGTATTAGTTCACATAATTTAAGAATAGAATCAGAAAGACATTAAATCAAGCCCATTGACAGAAATCAGAGAATATGTAAGTTATGTACAAATAATGATATAGAAAATGAAATTCATTTTTTAACAAAATGTCCTTTATATAATAGTTTACGTTCTGATTTCTACTCCACTGTTATAGATAATTGTAATAATTCTAAGAATTTAGATAATTTATCCAAGTTTGCATGGTTGTTAACAACGGAGGATTTAGATATAATAGAAAAATTGGTTAATCTTCTGATTCATTGTTTTAATTTAAGAACTGAAAATATGGGAACCTAAGATGAATCTGTTCGATTTATCAATGTTTTTGTTTATATTACTGTTATATTACCGTAATCACTAAAGAAAAATTGTAATAATTTTGCTACCCGCAAGGGTCCGTGTTTGGTTCAATAAACTTATTCTATTCTATTCTCTGCCCCTCCCGCCTGTCCCCGCTCGCAGCCCGTGATGCTGGTGCTGGTGGCGCTGGCTGTGGTGGGGTTCGTGGCCGCTTCCGTCCTCGTGGCCGTGGTGGGCTCCGTGCTGCTGGGGCATGCCGAGCAGCGGGCGGCGGCAGGTGGGCGCGGTTCTGTATATCTGTATTCTGCGTGTGCGTATATTTGTTGTTTCTGCTTTTGTTTTTGTTGGTTTTTGGTTTTTTATGGGGGGGGGGTCTGTATTCTGTCTATGTGGCGGGGTGGAGTGGTGGTGGGGTGAGATTCTCTTCATTCTGTCTGTGTGTGAGAGGGTTGGTGGCGGGCCTTTCATTCTGCTTTGGGCCGGGGTTATTGTCTGTGTTTGTATTCTGTTTATGTGGTGGGCGTGTGTGTGGTGGTGGTGTGTTGGGGGGGGGGGGGCGTCTGCATTTTGTCTATGTGTGTGTGGTATGGTGGTGCGGGGGTCTCCTCAGTCTGCCTTTAATCTTCAATCTTCAATCTTTATTTCCGAAAGGGCTGATGGCCGTATAGGAAATTTTATGCACTTGTGACATGCCATGTACATGAATCAATAATAAACAAGCGCAATAATAACAGAAAATCAATTGCAGTGAATTAGAAAAACAACAAGAACAATAAAACAATAACAACAAAAAAACATTTCTATTGATTACTACACAAGAGTCCATGTATTCTATACTTTCCCCTGTGTTGTGAGGGTTGTTGGTGGGTCTTTCATTCTGTTTTGGGCCAGGGTTATTATCTGTGTCTCTCGTCGATCACTTCCCTCATCGTAGGTAGATACCTCTCCATTGAGACCACCTCGGTAACAACTCCAGTTATCGCAGTTATAAAGAGACCACCTTGGTATAGAGACCACGTATTATGATTCAGCTATATCTCTTGTTGTTCTTTCTTAATTGCAGTTTCCGATGGCGAAATGGTATAAAGACAAGAGAACAAGACAGAGTGTGGATATTGCAGTTGACAATGGCAGCATGGGCCGTAATAAAATCATGTTATTTGAGGGCGGAATTTAAACCAGCGACTATTCAACATGTTCAGTCGTGGACTTACCAATATCGTTTGGAAAAGAAAACAGTTCAATCAATTTCACAAGAAAATCATCAATCAAATTTACACACAAATTGCACTGTGTTCTTTTTTGTTTTTGTTTAAGGATGTATCGTATTAATTGTTTTTATTTTTCTCTCAAATATATGCTTAATTTTTCCAAACGGTATACTACAGTAATAAATTATCCAAAATAATTTTATTAAAGTTTTCAACCTTTGTCCTCTTCAGAATATAACCTACAATTAAGCATATATTTGAGAGACAAATAAAAACAAATGATATGATACATTTACACTATGCTATGAACCTTACTTACCAAATATTAACTAATCTCTTTAAAGAGGTACTTACTTCCAAGCTGAGATATTATTAAACGTGAAATAAAGTTTTCGGTCATTAAAGTTTTGTTCGCTTCGATTATGCAAGCAACATCTTTATTAACTTGGTGCACGGTAGTGTTTGTCAAATCAAATAATTTGTATTAATTTATTTTGCTGCTGTTAATTATAGTAAAAAGGATCTGAAATTTGTTTACATCCATTTTGACTATAATTAACACTAGCAAAAACAACGAATACAAATTATTTAACCTCATATTAAACAAGTGCCCTGTAATAAAATATAGGTTCTGTAAAAAAAAAAAAAACAAAAACAAAAAAAAACAAACAAAAAAAAACTAGCGTCAATGACCTATGCCATTCAGTTGTAAATGTAAAATAAATAAAAATTTACATTTTTCACGTGTTTCATCTTTAATTATCATCACACTTAAATCTTAAACCAAATGAGAGTTTAATTCTGCCTTGTTTACGAAATCACGAGGATAAGTCCAGCAATAAATATATATGCAGAAGAGAATGATATTTGCTCGAGTACTGTATTAATTCAACGACCGACGTCACAGTTTTTAAAAAAGAAGCAAAAAATAAAGATGAAAATATATTGATTAGATTTTAAAAGCTACAAATTATTACAAATAAGTTATCAAATTCTCAGCATCACTTGCTTTTCCTGCACTATCGTCAGCTTTACAGCCCAAATCATATATATAAAAAGATATTACATCACTGTGCAATGGAATAAGGTTAACAGCAAAATTCAACTGATATTAAAACATACAATAGTTTAGTCTATGGTACCTGCATTTTTGTCAGCAATCTTGATCTCAAATCATAAAAACAGAGTGAAAAGCAAACAGTTCAAAAGGTTCAAAAGTTAAGATTTCTCATTGTGTGGCAACCGTCTTGGCGGCCATCTTGGATCTGTGACCTCACATCATAAAAACAACATCAGAAATGAGCTGATGTTTTAAACTATTGAAAAAGTGGTATTGCTTGCTATTCTATGTCAAAAAGATTGAAAGTTATGATTTCTTATTGTGCAGCGGTCATCTTGGACGCCATCTTGAATTTCTCAAAAGCCTCAAGGATACACTACAGATTAGTTATCAACTAATCTGTGGATACACGCTTGATATCCGCCAGATAATCAATAATGAGGTACAAAGGATGTAAAATCACTCATTTAAAAAAAAGTTACCGACGGAGGCGCCGTTAGGGGCACCCTGACTACTACAATTTTCAAATAACAGAAAATATACTTCACAGTATTACTAAAGACAATAGACGAGTGAGCCATGAGCAGCTTTAAAAGATTTTGTTCTCAAACCTTCTATTCCTGCTACAAAGAAAGTAACTATTTTACAAAAGTTTTAAAATGATAATAATGACAGAAATTTAAAAGAAAATGAAAATAGCATGTGATTATTATAAGGTATCTCATATTATGTACATTCATGTAATTCAATATTAAACAGTGATTATTTCTTGCAAAAAAATAAAACATTTAGTTGTCTTCAAACATCTCATCCATTTCTTCGTCTGTGAATCCCAGACGACGATGGGGTAAGATTGTTTTCCTCGTTTACTTTGCGGCATGCTTTCATTTTCGTCTATCCTCTGGCAGGACAGTCGAAGCAGGAATTTTCCTCCAGATTTTCTCTGAGGTTTGGCCTTTTTGTGTGTTTCATAAAAAAGGACGTGATAACAATCATTAAAATAAAAGGCAGTCTATCAGTACAATAAAGGAATTAAAAGTTCCATGAGATTCACATCTATTATGTATGAAATATATTATATTTTAGAACTACTTTAATAATTAATTTCATGGTGCTAAAGGGTTGAGTGAGTTATCATTGTGATATTAACATGAATTATAATTAACATCTATACAAAAGGGAAAATTTCCTTTAAACATTAACTTATATTAATTGAATTATGTGTTGTTTTGGCAATGTTTCTATCAAAAGCAGCTTTACCCGCCTAAAAAAATCGCATTACCCTCATCAGTTTTTTGTTGAAGAAAAAAATCCCCGCCTACTGATATGAAAGCCGATTCGCGCTACTCATATCAGTGGCGAAAAGAGAAACTCTTAAAACAAAGCAATCCAGCAATAAATCGTGTAAAAACCACCAAGACATAGTGCATCCACTTCAAAACATATAATCATGTGTAAAAGATCCATACTACTATCCAATCATATCCACATAATATCCACAGGTTGGCCTCCAACGTTCTGGTCGGTTGATGTTAGGAACATCACTGATGATTTTACTGTTGATTTAGGACGCATCACTGAACCAACACTCAAGCTGCCAGATGTGAATAGTTTTCCATATACTATTAAAAAGACTCATGAAAACACTGAAGTAGCAAAACCTAATGTTAGGAAGCAAACTGGAAAACAGCGAGGATTTAGACTGTTGTCAGACTTACCCATGGAGCCGGGTTGTAGAGGACGTATTGGGTTGACCACTAATGAGGCTGTTGTGTGTTTTAAAGGTCAATCTATTATCAAGAAAATTACATTAGATGGTAATCAAATAAGTGAGATGATTCAATCTGCATTGCCTCATAATGTAAATGAATGGTGCGAGCAATTCATTTTGAACAATAACAATGTACTGGTAAGGAAATGTGATAAAGGTCCAAGTTACATACTAAACTCCCAGCTGGAGTTGGTCTCCACCATCCAGGAAAACGACGGCTACATCATTGGTGCAGATAGCACCCACTGGGTGGCGTTTGTGAAGAATAACACCATCGAGATCTACGACCTGGAGCAGAAGAAGCTACAACAGATGCTCACACCACCAGCCAGGGTCGGGTGGGAGGGGGGAACCCGTCCATCTGCAGACACCCGGACTCACAGGGCACAGCTGTGGTGGATTATGACAGCAGCAGTCTGTGTATATACGACCATGATGGCCGCCACCTCCACATCCACGGACTATACTTTGAGCCCCGTGTTTCCCACGCCATCGCGTGTAACCGGCGCCACCTGTATGTGTTGTCACAAAGCCTGGTCTGTGTGTCTGTGTTGTCGTGGAGTGGTCAGTTGGTCACCACACTGGACATACAGCAGCTCGGGATACCAGAGGGACAGGTGATATGGAACATTGCTGTTGATGAATATCAGTTCACTATAGCAGTAGGAGGTGGTGGCAGTGTTGTGAGCGGTTTTAAAACATTCCAGTGTTTGTGACTTGTAAATCAGATGCGAAGACCAAACTGTTGAAGGAACCCACACATGTAAAATCTGGACCATAGAGAAGAGCTTTGGCATAAACTGTTAAACGTTGCGTTCCTGGGTAATTTGTGAGACTGTGTATACTGCACATGTGGGCATTTTTAACTTCCATATTCATTTTATATTGTGGATCTTCAATCATGAATGAAAATTTTTACAAACATGAACAAAAATATTCATATTCATATAACTGACATTGGAAACATATGACATATAACGAAACTTTGAAGACATGCTTTTCTTGTTCCCACCAACATTGTACATTTTTTTGTGATTTTAACATGTATCCAGAATGTATAGATACATTTTTGGATATAAACATTGTTTATTTTCATACAGGTTCAACATATTTCACAGAATGTATAGGTTAATTTTTTACTTCATAAACATTGTATACATTGTCTTTGACTGAGGTTTATGTATTAATGTCATGGTCAGTATCACTTTTATGTATAAACAACATTGTTTTGAAATTTCTGGAATTTCTTGTATTCATTTTTTAAACTAAATTACAAAATATTTACTCAGTTTTGAAGACTCCATGACTTACACATTATCAAACCGATAAATTTCATTCGGATGGTCATATTCATTTTATATGGTGGGTGATAAAAACATGAATATAAATAAAAACCAAACAATGACAAAAAAATTCATATTCATAATAAGAAATCAAGCCACATATGACATAATTATTCAAACTGTGATTGTGAAAGTGGTCTTTTTTGTAAACATTTTACATTGTTTTTTGGTGGTTTTTGTTTCTTTATTCAGCAAAATGTATATAACCATGTATCTAATCATATATAAAAAATTTTTGAAATGGCTCATTTTCTTTATATTCTCGATCCAATCAAAATAAATTTTAACAAAAGCATTGTCATTGTTTTTTACGAATATTCCTTTGGGCATTGTTCGTTATTTTATACAGTAGCTTTTGATGAATCACAAGATCACTAAACACTTACAGATCTCAATATTTTCATTAACCAAGAGCATGAATGTAGTTATTGTCAATTGCCATCCTTTATTCTGTGGTGATGTCAGCATGAAAAAACATCTTTTTGTTTCCATAAATATTTTGTTTTTAACTACTTATATAAAAACATACAATAAAACGGTTTGATATTATTGTTACAGGATGTATGAAAATGCAACTAGAGTTGGGTACCAAAATAAAAACTTTTGAATCTAAACACGAAACATAATCATGGTATTTAACATGTACTAATTCACCTGTTTGAAAGGTTATTTTTCCAACTGTCAACATTTAATCCAATTCCAATATTGGATTAAATTGTTTGAAAATTATACACTGGTTTATGGAATTTTGCGGACAAACCACGGAATTTAAATCTCTATCATGCCTATTTCATTGTTCATTAAAGTGAAAGAGCATGAATGTGTATGTGTGTGCGTGCTTGCCATATTCTTTCCACCAACCAGGGTGTGAAATTTGTAGTTACGTGCTTAAACTTGTCAAAATCTGTCTTTTATACAAGTGTGTGAAATGTAAAGTTTGTGTGTTGTGTAAATTCATGTATTTGTGTGTAACAAAGCATGAATGTATGTTAGAAAACGGTGTCTGTATTTGTGTTTGCATGTGGTTGTATGTTAATTTGTCAAAATTATGACTTGATCCATGTATGTTTTCTCTATTTTATTTGTGCATGAATGTATGTGTAATTGTGTGCCAAAAACTTGTCTATGCTTTAGCTGATTTGCATTTAACTTTGAAATTCTTATGTTTCAATAGTATCAGGTGAGGGCTTATGATATCCTTTAAGGACAATGCCCACACCAATTTTGATTGTGTGTACTCTTTATTCTTTGCTTGCCTTCCATGTATATTGAACAATCAAATAAAATCTTATTTAAATCAAAACACTATGAATGTAATGAAAAATAGACATTGATATACAAAATCAAAAGGAATCAAGAACATATCATATTTCTGCACGGGAGAGACACAATTATGCTGTAATTGCTGCAAAAGGGTGTGTATGGGCGTATCAATATTGCCTATTCCTTTTGATGCTGCATTCACAGCAATAGGACATGTGCACTTATTGACAATATGGTCAATTCTTAATTCTGTAGGTGAAGAAGATTTATTTTTTACAAGGAGCACTTGTAACATTGTAGATATTAGCAAAAAGCTTTTGAAAAAAACAAGAAAATGAATGGAAGGCAAATATATTGAGAAAACCTAAATTAAGAATTTATAAATTATTTAAGGAAACCCTTGAAGTTGAAGATTATGTCAAGTTTAATTTAATCGCAAGCCCCACTGGGCTGGGCCATAATATAATATGTATGTAATACTTAATTGTATAAATTGTATATGGCAATGTCACGATAATAAACTTATTAAAACCTATTGTGCATGAGGGTGGCCTTTGGTGTACAGTATTTATTACAATACGAACTTGATAAGTCAGAAAGTTGGGCAGTGATAAGGGCCTATGTTGACACAGGGCAAAGTACACGTCTGCTCCGTATACTGTAAAGCTTGGATCACGAATATACAGATCTTTGTGTGTAGTTATGATTGCTGAATGTAATGTTTGCTGATTATTTCACAGCCATTTGGATATAAATGTAGAAATAACTGTCAGGAAGTAGACTGCAATATTACACACTCTGATAGTTAAAGGGATTTTCACTTTCATTATTGATTCTTGATCTGGAATAGTGAGGAAAGTGAGTTCATTATTCACCAATGATAATCACCATGGCAACAGCAGCAGGACTGAGCTCGAACCTTTTTGACTTAGTTCAGTGTGAATTGTGTTTGGAGAAATACAATGATTCCGACCGACTGCCCAAACTCCTGAACTGCTCCCACACCTTCTGTTTGGCCTGTGTGCAGAGGTATTACGAGTCCAAGCTGAAGAACAAACTCACATGTCCTAATTGCAGAGAAGTCTTCACAGTTCCTCGAGGCGGGGTGCAGAAGCTTAAAACAAACATCATGGCGGTTAATCTCTTAGATCATCTGGCTCCATTTACTGCAGGTGATACAGATGAAGTTGTTGTTGAAGAGAGTGTTGTTCCCAAAGACAAGATCCCTGAAGAACCAAGGTCAACCGTTTGCGATTTGCATCTAGGAGAAAAGTGCGACTTTTACTGCGATGACTGTAGAGATCCCATGTGTCATGACTGCATTGTTTCTCTGAGTGAAGGTCCCCACAAAACACACAAAATACGCAAGTTGAGAGATGTGCTCACCACATACAGCAAACAGCACAAGGATGTGCATCAACTGGTCACTGATATGAAGTTGGAAGGCAAGCAGAGGGCAGAAGAACTGCTTGAAGAACTTGTTCTGTCCCGAGATTCCCTGATGCAAGAGGCTAAGTCCAAATGTTATGAGGCACACAAGGAGGCAGATAGATGGTACCAGAACACCACTGCCACTATCTCCAAGGTGTATGATCAATTACATGCTCAGATTCTCCAATTTGTGTCCAAAAGTGATCTACAAGAATTGCAGCAGTCCTTGGAAAAAATTGATTTGCAGAAAATTGATGGAGATTTGAAACAAGCTCAAAGTTTTCTTGATCAAGTGCAGAGTTCTGTCACCAGTTTCAAAAAGTCCACAGTTTGGCCTACAAAGTTCTGGTCGGTTGATGTTGGGAAGATCACTGATGATTTTACTGTTGATTTAGGAAGCGTCACCGAACCAACACTCAAGCTGCCAGATGTGAACAGTTTTCCATATACAATTGAAAAGATGCATAAAAACACTGAAGTAGCCAAACCTAATGTTAGGAAGCAAACTGGAAAACAGCGAGGATTTAGACTGTTGTCAGACTTACCCATGGAGCCGGGTTGTCACTGGAATGTTGGGTTGACCACTAATGAGGCTGTTGTGTGTTTTAAAGGTCAATCTATTATTAAAAAGATTACATTAGGTGGTAATCAAATAAGTGAGATGATTCAATCTTCATTGCCTCATAATATCAGTGAATCATGTGAGAAATACATTCTGAACAATAACAATGTACTGTTAAGGGAATATGGTGAAGGTCCAAGTTACATACTAAACTCCCAGCTGGAGTTGGTCTCCACCATCCAGGAAAACTACGGCTACATCATTGGTGCAGAGAGCACCCACTGGGTGGCGTTTTATGGAAGGATGATGGCACCATCGAGATCTACGACCTGGAGCAGAAGCAGCTGCTACAGACGCTCACACCACCAGCCGGGGTCAGGTGGGGGGAAACACGTCCATCTGCAGACACCCGGACTCACAGGCCACAGCAGTGGTGGATTATCTCAGCAGCAGCCTGTGTATATACGACCATGACGGCCGTCTCCTCCACACCCACAAACTACAGTTTATGCCTCTTCTTCCCACGCCATCGCGTGTAACCGGCGCCACCTGTATGTGGCGTCAGAAATCCCGGTCAGTGTGTTTGTGTTGTCATGGAGTGGTCAGTTGGTCACCACGCTGGACACACAGCAGCTCGGGATACCAGAGGGACAGTACATACACAACATTGCTGTTGATGAAGATCAGTTCACTATAGCAGTAGGAGATGGTGGTGTTGTGAGCAGTTTTAAAACATTCCAGTGTGTGTGACTTGGTAACCACAGAGTATATACCGTATACAACCGCCCAAGGACCCTGCCACATGGAAACTCAACTCACAATTAGACCCATATAAACGTCTAATCCATGGAAATGCCAATATAAGTGAACATTGCTGTGAGAGCCCACCCCCTAATGTCACAATGTTGCAGCTCAATTTTTCCACCTTTGAATGGAGAATTGTTGCATATATGGTAAATATTGTACATTTTCTTTGGTGGAGGTTCATGTATCCAGCATGTATAGATTAATTGTCTTTTTCGTAAACATTGAATATGTTATATGGTAGACGTTCATATATCTAACAAGGGAACCTAGATTTATCGCTAATATACTGTATTTAACAAGTGGACAAAGTCTTACGATTAGACACAAGTTTTCACCGTTGTTTTCAGACTTGACCATGTATTTCTCTGTGTGGAACAACATGCTCACTCAGAATGGTGACTGATGGATAGTCATCATTGGTGGAAACTGATTTCCTTTTCAATAAATTATAGATAACAAAATTGTTTGTCTTCATGTTTATTTCATTATGAAAAAGGTAAAAATATTTGAATCTGATTAACCAATAACACGAGTTTTAAAACATTCTGAAGGTGACAGAAAAGAAGAAGCATATATTTGAATAGAAATAAAAAATCCAACAATATGATACACAAGACAAAAAACAAGAAATATGAATAAATTATAGATTACTTTTAAACATGGCGTGTTTCTGAAGTATTATTGTGTTTCTCCGTTTGTTCAAGATTAAGTTGAGCTGTGAACATGCCACATATGAACTTCACTTAGATTATTTCTCGCAGATCCAGGTTTTTGGAAAATGAGGGGATCGCTATCCTCGTTTTTTTTTCAAATGTAGTGCAACAAAGTAACAGAAATTAGATCAAAATATCTTGTCCTCTATTTACGAGTTACAATAAATGCAAGTACCTACTATTTAAATTTTGAGGTTTACAGAACATAATCGTTCCCATGGATATATAATAGAATACAGTATAAACATTGTGAATATTCTAAGAATCTCACAAGTAAAATTGTAAACACCCTTCTCCAAGTAGCATCGCAATAACGATGAAATGAAATAAAATAGAATAAAATAAAATCGTTTATCAAATCAGACAGATATTTATAGATATATAGAGATATGTATGTCCTCATAACAATTGATAATATATACAGTATAAACATGCAGTTACGAGTGATCACAGTCATTACATATATCAAAAATGTATGTTTAAATTATTATACATGACATAACAGATTATTGAATTTTGAACAGTCCAGCTTATTTTAAACTTTGTTCTATTCTGCAGTAGAAGCTCAACTTCCGGGTGAAACCAGAAAAGTTTTTTTGTCCATTTTAAGCAGTGTCGGTAGAAACATGTCGGTTTCATCCTCGTTTGGTCGAGTCTATTGATTTAACGTCAGACGCGACTTGTGTTTGGTACAAACTGAGTCTGTTACTGGAGATTATGTTGGTTTTTACAATTACAATATCACAATTACAATATCAGTAGAACATCAAATTACCTCCATAATGAGACCACCTCCATAAAGAGACCACCTCTATAAAGAAACCACCTTCACAATTAGACCGTTTCTCAGAGTTGCAAGCCTTTATAAAAAGACCATTGTAAACCTTCATGAAGTGACCACCTCTCCAATAAGACCACTTGCGCACTGTGGACTCAATGAGACATGTTCTGCTGTATATTACATTATATATGGTGGCAAGAGGCGGACTGTTGATGTTTCCATGATGATGATCGGACAAACAGAAACAACATAAAAACTCCTGCTGTTTACCGGATAAACTCTATTCTAAGTCGAGATCAGAACTATTGGCATCATTTTGATCTATTAGGTTACTTTCTATAGTATGTATTGTGACTTGATTATGTATTTTATAGTGATGCACTTTATTTATTCATTGAAATAGTGATCTTTTTTGGTCAGCAGTATAAGTTTCCTTTCTGCTCTGAATAAACAACCTGACAGGCCGTGAAACGTCAGCAATAAGTACGTTTAAACCTAGTGAATTAAAGTTTAATTATTTATACTTTTGATATATATGTGTTTTCCCAATTATGCTTGGTAGAAAGATGAGAGAGAATGTTGAACATGAATATATATTTTGCAT